>JAOVYX010020741.1:0-16647 GCA_035668315.1 Drosera spatulata | reverse complement strand
ATTTAGAATCAAAGGATTTTCTAACTCTTTTTCACTTTCTCGATGAGGAAGATTTGGGTCTTTCTCAACCTTTTTGCTTATTTGTAAGTCACCAAATGCTTTTTTTTCTTGTTTTCCGAGTGATCAAGTATGAAAGAAGTAAAGAGAGAGTGGACACAACGTTTATACTGGTTCATCTCTTGCCCAAAACTTTGGAATTAGAGATTTACATCCAGTACCTAGTGGGATTTTTGAGAACTTTGCACTCTCCTTCAATAGTACACACTGTTCTCCCTCTCCTTCACCAATCCTTCAGATCAATGTCAGAGAACACTTGTATTACCAACACCCTGGTAACATATTTAATATCCATTACAATTTGTGCCAATCCCCCAGATGTCACCCTATGTACACCCTGTTCTACCCCGATCTGAGCCTTAGCACCTCTAGTTCCTATCCTCCTTGATAGAACTCTTGTACCCTCAGCTCGAATTCCATGTAGGAACACCTCGTACTTCTCTGGTCCTATGTCTCTTGGATTGCATTCCCTGCATTGGCACCCTTGTCTTCAACAAGGCTTAGGTTTCCCCTTGGTTTGGTCACCTTGATGAATTCTCCAGTCAATCAGCAACAACAGCTTTGTTTGGTTATTGTGTGTCAGCTCCCAAACATCAATACATCATCATCTTTGGCTTATGGATGTTTGTGGAGCTAGATTGAACTTCAATGGATGACTATTTGGGTCTTTATTCTTCGATTTCAATGTGATGGCAAGGTTGTGTAGGCTATAGATCACTTTGCTCCCCGGTGATAATCTCCCTTTTATAGAACTCTAGGAATCAGTGAATTTGGATCTCCATCTTCGTTTGGACAACAATCAGATCTTCCTTCCATGCTTAGGCCTCAAAAATATTCCATATCTACAAGACAATCCAAAATAGATTTTGTAGCAAAATATTCGAATTTTCCACAATAAATTATTAGTCCATAAATACGATTTTCAAAATAAACAGTAAGGACTTAACAAACTCAACATAATCATCAAAACAAGGATTTTCCATGTTTATGTCATATTTATGCAACCTGGGGTAAACGTAGGCCTTGCATACACCTATCTCAATTCTGATATCAACGGGGAAGGCTTGGGTCTTCCTGTGTTTTTCTAACAACCTATATTCAAGATTAATTTATTCAATCAGTGTCATTATCAAAACATATGATCTCGAAGATGTTGAGGTTCCTGGCCAAGATCAGGGCTGATATCAAGGCTTCATATTCTGCAACATCGTTGGTGGCTTTGAGTTAGAGCTTCAAAACACAGGGGAGTCCCACCCTTTAGGGGATATCAGAAGCACTCCAACGCCCCTCCCCTTTGGAGCAACAGGACTCATCAATGTAAGCTTTCCATCTCGGACAGGCCTCGGGTACCTTGAGACCTTGGAGACTTATGGCCCCTTCGTTTTCAGGCACTTTTTTCTTTCAGTTGAACTGGCACTCAACGAGGAAATTGGCCAGCGTTGGTACTTTGATATCGGTTCGACGTTCATAGGAGGTCCCATACTCCTTGAGCTCTATTGACCATTTCAACAATCAACTTGAGACCTCGGGCTTGTGAATCAGTTGTCTGAGTGGGAGGTCAGTCATGATTATTATGGGGTGAGCTTGGAAATAGGGTCTTAGTTTTTGGGCTGCATTCAACAAGGCCAGGGCGACCTTCTCGATTTTAGGGTACCTTGTTCCACTCCATGGAGCACCCTACTCACAAAATATATGGGTTTTTGTGTCCCTACTTCGACTCATATATATGGAGCACCCTACTCATCGGCTGCCGCAAGGTAGGGGTATAACCTCTCGGCTTCTTTAGGTCGGGTGAGTAATGGCACCTCCTGAAGATATTGCTTTATTCGCTAGAAGGCTTCTTGGCAACACTGATCCCACTCCACTTTGTTTCCAGCCCCCTAAGGGCCTTAAAAAAGGGGAGGGTATGTTCGGTGCCTCGAGACATGAACTTTCCTGGTGTGACGATGTAGCCCGAGAGCGTCTGCACATCCTTCTTGTCACGGGGGGTTGCATGTTCAGGATCGTATCCATCTGCGACGGGTTGGCCTCGATCCCCTGATACGTGATGAGATACCCCAAGAACTTCCCAGAGGCTACCCCGAAGGCACACTGGATGGGGTTTAGCTTCATGTTGTATTGTCTTTAGCAACTGAAAGGTTTTCTTAAGATCTTGGACATGGTGTTAGAACTCGTTGGACTTGGTAAGCATGTTGTCCACATTGACTTCCATTATGGTCTCTAATAATGGCTCGAACACCTTGTCAACAAGTCCTATTACATGGCACCAATATTTTTCAGCCCGAAGGGCATCATCTCAGTGAAGAAGGTCCCAATGTCAGTGATGAATGATGTTTTCTCTCAATCTTTGGGAGCCATGAAGATCTTATTGTACCTTGAGAACGCACCAATGAAAAGGTAGGAGCTTGTGACCCGAGGTCGCATCCACCATCTGGTCTATTTTGGGAAGTGGATATATTCCTTAGGGCAAGCTTTGTTGAGGTCTCTGTATACACATCAGTCACTTCCCATTGGCTTTGTTGACCATCACCACATTGGCAAGCCATTCAGGGTACCTCACCTCCATGATGCACCTTGCCTCAAGGAGTTTCTTGACCTCCTCAGCCACAGCTTGTCTCCTTTCCTTATAGAAGTGTCCTCTCTTCTGTTTCATCGATTTTGCTTCGGGATCAACTTCGAGTCTGTGAGTGATGATTTCAGGGTCAATCCCTGCATGTCTAAAGGTTTCCATGAAAACAAGTTGCAGTTCGCACTAAGATACTTAATCAATTCGTTTTGGATCGGTTCACACCTTCACACATTTTGTACTATCCTCCGGGGTCAAGACTAGTTCCTCCCGAGACTTGACTGGTTCAGGTCAAGGTTTTGCCATCCTAGGATCGAGGTGGAGCTACAAGGCCACCTGTTTTCCTTTAATTTCTAGGTATTGGTAGAGCGTTGTAATGTAATACTCCCAGCTCAGACAATCCCTTCCCCTTGAGGAGTTGGGATTTTCATCATCATATAGCACAAGGCTATCAACAACTGCCTCCCCAATACCCCATTGTAGGCCAAAGGGAGATCGACCATGAGGAAATCAGCCATCCTTATTTAGGTTTGTCCGGTTCGATCGTCTTTCACAGCCAGGGGTAAGAAGTGTACCCTTTGGGGTACATCAGGTCGCTTGTGAACCCTACCAAAGATGACCGAAGACCTCATGTCCTTCTCCGTTTTTCCCATCTTCTTGATAATGGAGAAATAGAGGATGTTTATGAAGACCCGCTATCCACTAGCATCTTCTCCACGATGAACTCCCCTACATTGAGCGTCAGGACTAGAGCAACGTCCTGTAAGGGTTCGTACTTGGGGTCGTCCTTTGGTCCAAAGTTCACCTTGGTCTCCCACCATGGTTTTTTGGAGGACTCGGCCTCTTTGCTTGCCTAGGGGTCCCAACTCCTACCAGGGGTGTTTCCACCTTTCCTCGGGAGAGACCATCGGCGATGGCATGGATCTTTGAATATTGGGATGGCCAATCGACCTCGTCACGCCTAGGAGGGGATTAAGGTTGGTCTTTTCTCCTTGGTGGGAACTTAGGCTTGTCATTTCCCTTCTGGAAACTTTTCAAGTGCCCTAGTTTGATGAGATCCTCAATGGCATCCTTTAAATGGCGACACTCCTCGGTATCATTTCTATGGTCGCAATGATATTGATAGTATCAAATTCGATCTTTGGGGTCGTTGAGGAAGCGTTGCTTCTCACCGGCCTTGACGAGGAGGTTCTCCTCTTGAGCAGCTGCCGGCACTTCCCTTCGGGACAGGGTCAATGGGTTGTATTTGTCATGGCCGGGCTACTTTCCTTGTCTTCCTGGCTTCTTGCTTTTCTACCTCTTTCAGGAGAGGTCATCCCTTCGAGGCTCGGGGTCAACTCGGCCCCGGCTCGAAGGTTCCCTTCGGGTGCACATTTTGGTGTAGAAGCCAATTCTCCTATCATTGATCTCTATCACCGTCTTGGGATGGATATGCTTTCCTAGCTTAGCTAGTAGGTCGGTATACGTCCACTTTTCTCTCTTGGACAGGTCGTAAGAGAGGGCCCAACTTTCGAGGCCCATGATGAGTCCTTTGCAGATGTCACCATCATCGGCCTCTTCATCCTTCACCATATCGGTGTTGAAACGTTGTATATAAGAGCGCAGATCTTCCCTAAGTCGTTGGAAAATTTTATGGAGGTAGGTTGATGTGATCTTTTGTCTCCGACTGTTGATAAAACGCCGATAAAACCAGTTTGCCAGTTTGGCAAATGAGCCAATAGAGCAAGTGACGAGGTTGTTGAACCACAATTGCGCTGGACCTCGAAGGGTTATGGGGGAAGGCCTTGCACAACAACGCATTGTTTGCCCCTTTTATATTCATTAAGATCTAAATGTTTTGGATGTGATACTCAGGGTCAGTCGTCCCCGTCCCTTCATAACTATCGCAGGCGGGCATGCGAAACTTCTTTGGTGGTAGCTCCATATTGATCTCCTAAGTGAAAGGACTATCTGTCTTGTAGATCCTCTTCGGCTCCGAACCCCTCTCGGGATCACCCCACATCTTTTAGAGCTCCTCAACCTTATGTCTAAAATCAACGACCTTGAGTGGTTGGGGTGTTGCAGCTGGCCTCTGTTAGAGCACATCCCTCCTGGCATCGATTGGGTGCGGACATTGGGACGCTTCAGATCGAGCATTCAATTGATCTCGAAGGTTGGCAAGAGCCATTCCTCCAGCTATGTTTCTTTGGTGTCTAAGGTTGGTGGGATCCGCAAGCGCCACGCTCTCCATGTTCTATGGAAATGCCATATATAAGCGGGGTGATAGCCTTTCAGCTAAGAGCTTGTGCATCTGTTGGAGGTCATCTCCGACTTACCTACCGAGGGCATCCCTTAGTTCTTGGTACATCTCCATTGTAATGTACAAGTTTGGATCAGGGCTTTGGCCAGGCTGGCTTTTAACTGTGTTCAGTATAGAGAGGTGGTATGTCGATGAATGTTCTTCCCGACCTCAAGGCTCTTGTGGCTTGGCCGGGGGGTGGAAATTGGTTGATGGAGGGTTCTGGCACCGCTTGAGTGGCATGGCTACGAGTTTGAGGCATTTTGGTTTCAAATCTGTCCCACGGTGGGCGCCAAACTGTTTTGTCTGTTGAAGTTGTGTGAAGGTCAAGCTTCAACGTGCACCTCGAAGGCTCAAGGTGGGAATTTCGGGGTCGATCTGGGTACGTCTATTCATCACTGCTCATAACTTAAACGTCAAACCTCGTTAGCTGAGGGTCCGAGGTGTTGAGCTCGGACAACCACTCTAACGCTTAAAGTCAGTCAAATGCAAAAGAGACTCTCTTGGGAGAGAACCTCAAGGCAGTTACGATGTTGGAGTAAATAAGGGGAATCATATCGTGTTGGGGAGTTTGCCCTTGCCTTTAATAGAGGCTCTACCTCTTGGGTGGGCTTTCGTCCCTAGTTGGACCTTAGCCTTTATGGGACTGGTTGACCAGCTCAAAGATGGGTTAATTGGAGGGTCAAGTCCATTTTTAAGGGCATTTTCGCCACTATGCTATCAGCTACCAAAGGCTACTCTCAAGAGGAAGGAACAGACTTTGATGAAACATTTGTCCTAGTGGCAAGACTTGAAGCAATTAGAATGTTCCTCGTCAGTGCTGCACATCAAGGCTTCAAAGTTTTTCAAATGCATGTGAAAAGTGCATTTCGAAATGGGAAGCTCCAAGAACAAGTTTATGTTGAACAACCACCTAGATTTGAAGATTATGAGCATCCAGATTATATTTACACGTTCGACAAAGCCCAATATGGACTGAAACAGGCACTAGGGGCAAGGTATGTGTCATGTGTCATTATGCGTGTAAATTAATTCCCCCTAAAAATGCATAATATAGTGATGAGGGTGTCGATCCCACGAGGAGTTAGATAATAAGGTTGGAATTATGTAGTGATTAGTAAGCTAATGAAATATTCCTAGTCAATTTAGCTCAATAAAATAAAAATTGGGGGGGGGGGGGGGTGTTGTTGAAAAGAAACAAAAAATTAAAGAGAGCAATGTGTTAAACTAAGACGATTCAGTTTAGATTTTCTCGAGAGTTTAATTTAGTACAACACAGCGTATGGCCTTCGTGATCTTTACTTGTCATGCATTTTAATCATTGACTAGTAATTTTCATCTCATGTTCTATTATGATAGGTGTTTGCAATTAAGCTCGATAAAAGAAAGTTATCGATATAGCTATTGGTTACCATAAAACATGCCATAGCCAAACTAACACATTTACTCTATGTCCAAACGAAAATGCAACATAGACTAAACATGTAGTATTAAATATTTCTCTAGCACCTCACAATATTAACGTCATATCATGCTCATTCTCATGTGATCATAGGTTAACCAAAAGAGAATTTCATTAACCTATGAACTTGCTACAAACATCAACCAAAAGAGAATGGCTTGACTGCATACACTTCTCTTATGTACTAAGGTGATCAATCGTAATACATAGAATAAGTAATTAGGGATAAATAACCACAAAAACATGATACCATAAGTTTTGAACATGAAATTATTGAATTCAGGAATCACATCTCATAAAATCCATGAACAAGATTAAATCACTAAGCCATACTCAAAGATTTACGCTACGATCGTCATAATGAGAAATGAACAATTCGTGAAACAATCACAAAAAGTGATTACAAACCACAACGAATGAAGAAAAGAGATACTAAACCCTAGACCAACAGAGATTAGCCTACATGACGGCCGATGATAATCCCTTCAATGGTGGAACGTAGCGTAGCGTAGATCTCAATCTTCCTTAACGTAGCTCTCGATGTTGTCCGTGTAATTCATCGTCTTGGATTTGATCAGAGGCTATTTCCTCTGAAAAACCTGATGAAAAACTCCCTGGAAAATGATATTTCGTCATTGGTATTCATAGGGAAATGAAAAATAACTAATTTCCTCCAAAATAAAAGCATTGGTAGTTAGGCACGGCCCGTGCCAAGAAAACACACCCAGCACGGTCCGTGCTCAGGAACTTTTTGAAATCATGTCGCATGGGCCGTGCATAGCAAGCACGGGTCATGCTAAAGGTCACAAAATCAGCTGATTTTCAAACTGGCATAACTTTTGTAATTTAACTCCGTTTTTGCTCTGGTTTGTTTTTTGTTCTTTATAATAGAGAGTAAAACATGAAAATCATCTACAAGCACTCCAAAATCTTCTTGAAAACTCCAAAATATTCATTACACTAAAAATTTTTGATTTCTTCATCTTGTAAAAAAACAAGAAATACGACAATATCGACGCTGTAAATAGTAAAAGGAACTAAAACAACATAAATTAACAATAAAACTTCACAAAAAACAAGCAATTTTGACTAAGAAAACGATGTGTGCTTACATACATATCAGTATGAAACTCTCTCAACCTTTCTTTGTTAAAATGGATTTCAAAAGGGTAAAGTAGAAACCAATTTGTTTCTAAAGAGACACAAAGGTCACACACGTTTAGTAAAAATCTATGTTGATGATATTATTTGCGGATGTACTAACAATAAACTATGTGAGAGGTTTGCTGCATTGATGAAATCAAAGTTCCAGATAAGCATAATGCAAAAAGTGAAAGTATTTTTTTGGAATTCAAGTTCAACAAAATGAAATCTTCATAAATAAAGCCAAGTGTCTGAGGAATACCATCAAGAAGTTTGGTTTTGAAATTGCAAGCCACATGAAAACCCGGATGAGCTCTATTGTAAAGATTGATAAGGATGAAAGTGGGAATTCAATCAATCAAACCCTATCCAGAGGTATTATTAGTTCACCGCGCTACCTTATTGCAAGTAGACCTGATATTTTATATTCAGTATGCGTATGTGCTAGATCACAATCAGATTCCAAAGAATCACACTATACTACAGTCAAGCGAATCCTAAGATACCTCAAAGAAACTCTTGATTTGGGTTTGTGTTATTCTAAGGAATCAGATTTCGAACTAATGGGTTATTCAGATGCTAATTTTACAGCATATATAGGATGGACAGAAAGAGCACAAGTAGATCTTGTCACTTTCAAGGATCAACACTTGTTTCTTGGTTCAATAAAAAGTGGACTACTGTGCTAACGTCTAATGAGAAGCTAAATACGTTGCAGCCGGGAGCAGTGTGGCATAAATCCTTTGGATAAACTCTCAACTACTTGACTATGGATTTATGTTTTCAAAAATCCTTATCCTTGGTAACAATACATCGGTAATTGCGATTTATGAAAATCCAGTTTTTCATTCAAGGATCGTGCACATTGATATCAGATATCACTTTATCAAGGATCATGTTAAAAAGGTCATATCAAATTGGAATTTATTTCTAGAGAAAAAAATGATTATAGATCTTTTAATAAAATTTCTTGATGAGAACAAATTTTCCCTATTCAGAGGTGAATTGAGTATGAATGATCTAAATGAATAAGGTCAAAATACTCCACAACACACTACTGTACAGTCAGGTGCATACTAGCATTTGAATGCTCTATTGCGTTACTGTTTATGGCAAGTTTAAAACCGTTAGTGTTTTCAGTACCTGAAATTTAGCAACAGTCGGAAAAGTGACTGTTTTATGAAAATACATTTAACGGTTACTATTTTTGTTTTTCAAATAGTTACAAATATATGCCTATAAATACCAAATCATTTCGAGGTCTTGAAATTCTTTACAACACACACTCTCTCTAAGCTCTCTCTCTCTCTCTCTCTCTCTAAATGCTCTATTGTGAATATCTCTTTACTACGTTCACCGACTCAAAACCCTAACTTTTTGTACTTTACTTTCTTGATCTTATCTTCAAGTTTCAAAGTCTCTTTACTCCAAAATGAGCAATGGCCAACACTCTGAGCACCTCTTCCATATCCCCAGAACAACAACAAACCACTCTACAGATATCACAATCGCTAAAGGAGACACCCAAAAAGTTTGATCTATAAACCGGTGTTGTTCTTGACTTCTATAAATTAAAGAACGTATCTGAGGAGATCTAGGAGGTGGCAGAATTGATTCAGAAGTTGGATTGAAGTTCCTCTATGAAACTACAAGCATAATTTTTGAAAAAGAGGTCAAGGATTTCATCATGAAGTTCAAAGTTTCTAGCAACATAAAGAAGATCACCTATACTACAGACAATGGCAAAGAAATCATTCATCACGACCAAAGATTTCGAACCCTTACTACACATTGCCTATGAAGGGAGCCCAATAATATCTGAGAAGACTATGAATGCTGGAAGGTTGGTTATGCTATTTGAGGAAAACATCAGTGAGAATATTAGAACCATGAAGATAAAGTTGTCACTACCTCACAAGAGTCTTATAGACGTGGTCAAGAAAGCACTAATGTCATGAGAAAAAACAAAGGACCTAGTCACAATATTTCAACAAGAGGTTATTTGTGCAATAATCATGAATTCGAAGCCCAACTAGGCACAACTACCGATATATCACCTTACAAAAGCTATCAAATTGAAGAAACCACTATATAGGAGGATTCTGAGTATCTTCCTAAAAGAAAAACTCAAGCTATTCGACAAGGAGGGAAAAGGTTGGACTGTAACCAAGCAGATTGATGTTGCAAAGATGGGCAAACAGCCCAAGGGCTTTGTCAAGAAAGTCAAAGCCCAGAAAGTTGCTTCACTGGCATCTGATGAACCATACATTAAAGGTATCCATTGAGAAAGACAAGACCCCTACCAAAGGCTAAACAACAAAGGCTACTCCTGCAGCAAAGCAAAAAGTGCAGACGAGGAAACTAGCTCCCAGGCCTCCCAAGAAAGCAAAGATGAAACTCATCTTTGAGCCTTCTGAAGATGGTGAAGCATATATCTCTGATATTATAAGAGTTCAAAGAACGGATGCCTCCAGAGGAGAAGAGGTAACTCAACCTGTATATTGCAAGTATACATGTTGCTTCGCAAGTAATAATATAGAGAGTATAAGTATCGTCCCACGAGGAACTTAGGCTCTAACGACCGACGTGTGGAGTTCTTTTGGGTCAAACTATAATGATCAAGTGAGGTTTTAATCTAATATAACAAAGAAATTCTGCAACTATAATAACTCACTAAGCTAAAACTATGGGTGGTATGGATTTGAAGCTAGGGTCATGATCCCGCTCTTTTAGCTAGTGAGTCATTAGCACGGTGGTTCCTCTTAGATAACTACGTCAATCACGCAAACGGTTTCTCAATCTCGTGTTCAATACAAGGTGAAGGTTGCCAAGGTTTAGCTCACGTTTATCCTCTCGGAATCAAAGCAAACCACATGCTCAACGCTTGGTGATCAATCAAATGGGGCATTATGATCAACAACATACACACAACCTCAAACAATGTCGAACAACTAAATTATAGCATGAAAATCATCATGACACTATTCCAACTACATCACAACCCTAATGGAAGGTTTAACTCATGATTCTATAGGCAATACATGAAAGACCTTGTGTGCATACAAGACATTATCAAATATAGTCACAAAACACCAAGGAAAAAGTAAACCAAGGATGATCTCCACTAATTAGCTTGATGATGATGATTGCTCTGGATTCTTCCTTGATCTTCTTCCCACTTCTTCCTTTTTGATATGATGAGAGAAAACCCCAAACCAAGGTCTAACCTCTCCAACACTTTACCAAACCAAGAGATGATGATGAGAAATAGGAAAAGGGGTCTTTTTATATGATAAATAGGGAAGCACCCCCTCAAGACATATTCCCCATCCCTAAGGCATGTGTGGGCTTATTGTAAGCCCATTGGGCTATCTCATCATGGCCCAATGCCGCCCGGACGCGCTCGTCATCTCATTTTAGCTCGTTTATGCCCGTTTGATATCCATTTTTAACGTTCTTGGTATTAATTTTCACCCCTTATAAAAACAAACATGAAAATGTATGAATCAACTCAAGGATAAGCATTTAACACAATTCAGATGCACAATTCATCCCTAGAACGTTCAAAACCGAGAAAAAGGTCAAACATGCATTTTTACACTCTAAATAACTTCCGAAGCTTGAATTATTGCTTTTCCTCACGAAATGATGATGAAGTGAGACAAACAAGATCATCAAAATACATCAAACTCTAACAATCCCAACTGTCAAGTGTCATGACTCGAGATCTTCACAAACCAATGCATCATTCCCTTACGACACACTTGCATCAAACACATCCTAATGTCACCTCACCGTTTCCAAGACTAGGCATTGCTCACTATCCCACATGATCGTGAGGATCATAACGATAACACTCAAAACACATAAGGTTGAGATTTCAACTCAAATAATATCTCAAGCAAACTTGCGATTTCACCTAACATTACATCGGCCAATTCACTTTGTAATAACGTGCATTGAAATCCAAATCGGACTTGGCTTGGATGCATGACGCGTCCGTCGCAAGGCGTGCAAGTTAAATCCTCACTACACCACACGTAATAGATTCACTATAATGTAGTAGTGACAAGTCCAGTTGATCCCACGAGGAATGGATACAATAAACTAATTTTGTGTCAATTACTTAAAATATAATTTTATATAGAAAGAATATGGGGTTTTTTTATTGTAAGAAATACTAAACCAACAATTAAAAACTACTAAGGTAATGTGGATAAATCGGACTAACTTTAACCAGTTGGAATAAGATGTATGACAATGTATTATGATTCAATCCTTGGATTTCTTCATTGATGCTAATTTTTTTTCCTAGATCCTTTTTGATGTATATTGTAGCTCGATAAAACCTAACTATATGTTATATCCGAAACTATGATAACTACATGAGAATAAACTATCACCTAACAATAATTATTCTAAGGAAGATGAGAAGATACCTAAAAAAATTAATCTTGAATTATATCACCTAACCATAAATGTTGAATAGAAGAGAATAATTCAATATTTATGAATCATGACGTGAATACTTTAGGTTATACAGAAGAGAATAATATAAGTTATAGTTTGCTACTTTATATTTTCAAAAGAGAATGATAACTGCTATAATGATATTTCTATATCATAGAATGACCAAAACTATATCATATCAGATCAATACTAAGATAGAATCAACTCATTCATGATCAATCAATTTAGATCAGCAAGAAAATATAAAGAACAATATCCTATCTCAGAAATTCGAAGAACTAACATCAATACATTGTCACACAAAAGATCTATGCTACGATCATGATGGAAAATAAAGCAATACTAAGAAGCCAATCAAGATCCATTACAAATCCAAATATAAAGTTTGAGAGAATTGAGAATAAACCCAAAACCCAAAGGACAATAGAATTTGATGAAGATTCAATGATTGCAACTCAGTCCAAAGATCGATCGTCTCTGTCTCAGATCTGTTTTATAAGGTTTAAAAGCATTCTACTTTGACGTCTTCTAGTCCCCGATCTCTTTGATGTCGCACATATATATAGGGAGAAGAAATTAACCAATCCTGTTAAAATCTCTGATTTAAAGTAAGAAAGATATGCAGTATGGAGGTTAAGACAAGACCGTGTCCCATGAGACATGGCCTGAACTGGGTCGTGTTACGAGAACAACGTGATTTTCTTCCATAGGGTCGAACGGACGTATCAGGTGTGACACGGGCTGGACGGGCTATGCGTCGATAGCAAAACCAAAGGGAACACGACCGTGTCAGGTTGTAAATCTTACCTCTGGCCGTGCTTGGTTACAATACACTCATAATGATCAAACCATACACCTAGTTTCGCTTCGAACACTGCCAATCCGCTATGCTGTGCATTCTGGAGCTTCAAAAACATCTTCTAAGCATCTTGATTCTTAAACCACTCTTCTATCATTATTTTGCAATAAAAACAAAACTTTTAACAAATCCAGGTTCTAAAAATAAGACTAAACTAATACAATTGTATAGACTATAAAATTGAAACATATCGTAGGTTTAAGAACATAAAATAGTGTGTGCTTTCACACACATCAATACATCAGAAGAATGAAAGGCGGCAGGCTTTCGGTCATGTGGAGCTTGTTAAAAATTATGGGATTAGGCCAAGTCAAGTGATGATTCTTCAACCCTCCCCATTTACCCTTCAAGCATTCTGTTTCGAGGCAAAACCATACTACCCATGACTAAACATCGTAAACACTCATAAGTCACTGATGTGTGTGTAAACACACGTGTTTTATTAATGTTAAACCTAGTGTTTTGTCGTATTTGAGACCTTTATATTGTGTTTTTAGTTTAGTTTGCGTCTTTAAACTTGGATACTACTGTTTCTTTGTTTTTGTGGCAGATTTGATCAAGAAATAATGTTATTTGATCGTTGAGTTGATTATAAGATGTCACGATGGAAGATGATGATAGAGCTTTGGATGAGTTCTTGGATGTGTTTTGATGCATTTATCATTTGTGGACATGTTTGTGGTGGTTTGGTGATGTTTCAATATCAAACGGGATTGATTTGGAGCTTTAACGACCTATGTTGGAGTGTATAATGACCCACAATACACCTGTGATGTTAATTATAGCCTCTGGAGTCCATGTAGGAGCTGAAGACATGTGTAACGACTATTACACTTAAGTGTAACGGCCAATACGGCCATAACATTGAGAATTCTAATGCAGCCAGAGCCTGTAACGACTGTTACGAGTGCCATGTAACGGTCATTGCAGGGGTCAACGAGCCAGATTTAGTTTGTTTTCGTTTGAATATCGAATGACTTTGTATTTTCTATAAATACTCATTTATTTTCTTTATTTAGGGTCATTTTTCTAGTGGTTTTTCCTGCCATGTTCGAACTCTAAGAACCCTCGATTTAGTTCTCCATTATATGATTCTTAGATCATGAGATGAGTTAGATCACCAAAATCAGTTTCGTAATTTTTTATCGTTGCATGAAATCCGACTTTAAACCATTATATGTCATGAAATTAATTAGTTTGATCACCTATTGATATCGTAACCTAACTATTAATCACGCTAAGTGATTAAATTGATAGCAAAATAAAAATTTATGATTTAAGCTCCTTGTCATGACATTATGATTGATTTCATGTGAACATGATAGTTTTAGCTCATTGCTATTTATGTTCATGTTTGGTACATTCTCTTGTTTTGATTCAATTTATTTATTTTTAGCATGTACGAGCTCATTGGTATGTTGGGGATAAATAAATTAGGTTAATTATACAAGCTTATTGACAATTAACAATTATGTGAATGTGATACTTTATGCCGAAAAGTGTCACGGCCAAACCTTTGTAAATAACGAAACTAAATGATATTTATCCATGCTTGATCCTAAAAAGGTAGAACGTAGTTAATCGATTTTTTCAATATTTTTATCATACAAGTAAACAACTCAATCCACTTTCTCTGTAAATTTATATAATTTTAGTTTAATTTAAACTATTTAATTAGTTTAATTAGTTAAACGTGCCCCCCCCCCCCCCCCCAATGTATCACTTTTAATGGAGCTGGTAGAGATCTATCGTGGTCATTACAACCTTTATAATGGCACTAATTGTCCCTGTGGATTTGATCCTTACTTCCACTACTATATTTTAATTAGAATACGTCTAGAGTGTAAGTAAACATATAAATATTCTAATTTGACCGTCGTACGATGGGCGTGTCAAGTTTTGACACCGTTGCCAGGGATGATGATGTTGTGTCAAAAGAATTATTTTGGGATATTTTGGTCATTACGTGGCTCTAATAATTTTTTAGAATTTATTTTTCTTCTTATTTATTTTTTTCGGGAAAAAAATCTGAACTTTAAATTATTCTGATTTTAAAATTTTTAATAGTGTTTTAGAATTTTTCTGAAATTGAGAAGTGGTCGAATTACAAATATCTAGGTTCGGAAGATCGTGAGTGAATTCAAACCGAGACAATTTGAACATCTACTCCTAAGTCAAATTCTACACCTTCTTCTTCATTGTCCAAAATAAATGTTCGACATAGTTTTTCTGCAATTGAATTCGACAATTTAGATATGGTAGAAAATCAAGCCAATATTCCTCAAAATGCAGGACTTAATGCTCAAAATGGGAAGAATGCTTAAAAAGTTCAACAACCTCAAAATGGGCAGAAGCCATTATTCCTCATATCTCTAAGCGTTCTCCTAACAAGGCACCACTCACTATCCCAAAGATCGTGAGGATCATATCAACACTCATTAATCCAGCAAGAATAAGGGTTCAACACAAATAATACAACAAGCTACAAGTATTTACATACTAACCACCTTCTTATCCAACCAAGTGTGCATCTCAATCCAAAATAATATGTTAGGATCAGCAAAAATAACAAAGTAGACAAAGGAGGTCGGCTATTTGATCATGTGGAGTTAAGTTCAAGGGTAGGAGTAAGGTACGAGCCAAAACATAAGTGACCTATATATCGAATCCCAACAAAGCATTGTGACTTTAATGAAGACATACGAACCACACTAAACCAAACATTCAACATCCTCAAGTCATCCCTTTATTACGATAAGCAATTATTCGAGTCTAAACAACTTTGAGATAACAAAATAAACTCTTTTTTCTTTTTCCGCTTCTTTTTCCAATTTTTCTTCTTCTGTTTTTTACACCCTTTCTTCTTCTTCTTTTTTTTTTTTTTTTTTTGTTGGAAGAATACATGAAAAAGATACAAAGGTAACACAACCTAGACACATTGTGTGTCATATTGCAACGCTAAGAACAAACTATCCCCTTACAAAGGTTTCCAACTATCGCTACCTTGACTCGTATATATGATAGAGTTTAAATGGGTTCTTTTGTGGAGTTCATGGCATGAAAAATATAGAACAACTCCAATAATGAGTATATGCATGCCAAATCAAACAATACATCCCATAAAATATGAGATGAAAGGAAGGAAAATAAGGGAAAAAACGTTAGATAAGGGAGGTCTAAAGAGTTATGGTTACACAAAGAAATGAAATAAATTGATTTACGATATACACTGCTCTGCCCTACCACTATCAAGCAGCTAATAACTTAAGCTTGATTAATTACAAGAATCTAGTCCCTCGCATCCTGTGTCTAGCTATCCCCCCATACATGCCTTAGGTAGGATATCAAACTTAGCAATATTTGGACAAAACTAAGCTATGTAAATGAGAAGGGTTTCAACTTAGGCCATCTTTATTCTAGTATGACACGTATCTCTTTTTTTTTTTTTTTTTTTTTTTTTGAGTTAACACATTTTTCATAGCTCCTAAAAACTCTTGTGCATACCTTTCACTTAAAAACAAACAAAATTTTCTTTAAAAAGTTTTTTTTAGTTTTTTTTTTTTTTTGAGAAATGACATCAACAAAACAAATACTACTCATGACAACATAAACAGAAGGAAGACATGAATGGTACAAACTAACTCAATAATAAGAAAACAATTAAATATTATACTGACCATAAGATTTCGAATCAAGTACTGCCTAACTAATAATAGTACATGCTGGATAGATAATATAAAAAATAAAAAAACCGATAATATTACCCCCCCCCCCCCCCCAAATCTTAAACATTACATTGTCCTTAATGAAAG
>JAOVYX010020740.1:0-16647 GCA_035668315.1 Drosera spatulata | reverse complement strand
CATCCCATACCCATCCTCCGGCCACCTGATCCCGCTCCTCGACCTCGCCCACCGCCTCCTCGTCGCTCACCCCGACTCCAAGATCACTTTCCTCCTCATCCCACCTCACCATCAGAACCTCGCTCTCCCTTCCAATATTAACACTCTCGTCCTGACCCCGCCGCCTCCGACGTCGAACTTCTCGTTGATCAAGAAGATAATGGCTCTGAAGGAGCTGACTGGTCCGATCAGGGATTGGTATAAGACCCAGAAGGAAGAAAAGAAGGGTTCGACACCTGAGGGTATCGTGAGCGATTTCTTCCTCGGCTGGACGAGGGACCTGGCCGAGGAACTCGGGATCCCGAGGCTGACTTTCTGTCCCTCGGGAGCATTCGGGACAGCGGAGTTCTACACGCTCTGGAGGGACGCTCCTTGGAACCCGAACCCTGGGGATCCGGGGTTCGAGGTAAGGTTCCCGGGGATCCCGGGGGAGCCGGTGATCCCCTGGTGGCAGGTTTCGCATGTTTATCGGGGCGTCGAGGGGAAGGGAGAGGAAGGGAGGGAGGAGTGGGAGTTCTTCAGGGACTGTGTGAGGAAGAATTTGGAGAGCGATGCCACGATCATCAATTCGTTCGAGGGGTTCGAGAGGGCGTATGTTGAGTATCTGAAGAGGGAGATGGGGAACGAGAGGGTTTGGACTGTTGGGCCGCTGTTGCCGGTTGAAGAGGAGGATCTGAAGTCGATGGCTAAGCGGGGTGGGGAGAACTCTGTCCCGGCTGAGGAGGTGCTGGAATGGCTCGATCGGAGGAAGGCATGTTCGGTTTTGTATGTCTGTTTTGGAAGCAGGGCGTCGCTTTCGGGTGATCAGTTAAGGGCGTTGGCTGCTGCGTTGGAGAGCAGCCGTGTGGATTTTGTGTGGGCGTTTAGGGAATCAGATCGTGCCAATGCAGGGACTATACCAGAGGGATTCGAGGATCGTGTGGAAGGAAGGGGGCTTGTGATCAGGGGATGGGCGCCACAGCTGGCGATACTGCGACATTCTGCCACAGCGTCATTTCTGACTCATTGCGGGTGGAATTCTGTGCTGGAGTCCATTGCTGCCGGGGTGATGATGGTGGGGTGGCCACAGGGTGCTGATCAGTTCGTAGATGCAAGGCTAATTCAGGAAGTTGGGGCAGGGTTGAGGGTGAGGGTTGATGGGCCAGAGAATGTTCCTGGTTCCGAGGAGTTGGCTCGGTTGTTGAAGGAGGCGGTATTGGAGGATCGTCCCGAGAGGATTAGGGTAAGGGAGCTTCAGGTTGCGGCAAAGGTGGCGGTGAAGGAAGGCGGGAGCTCGCACAAGAACCTGGAGCAGCTGGTTAGCTATTTGAGACAGCTGAAGAACTGAAATCCGCTTGTTTCAGTTTGCTGTAGGATAATAAGATTTGTTCATGGGTCCAAATAAACATAGGGAAAAACATTTGTTCGTTAGAATAGGATATATCAAACATTGTAACACGAAATCATTTATTGTGCTAGGTGTTTTGTAATCCAGCTGAATGATATGCTTCACTGACTATCAGTGTTATACTCCGTAAGTAACATTTGTGATTGAGCAACCTTTGCTGCTGGAGGCGGCAACTTCCACGACCAGAACGAGCAAGGTTGAGCAAGGTTGCAGATTCTGATTCACCACTATTGCACTGGACTTGTATTGGAAATCTGTATGAATTGTGGAGAGAAAGGTTGAGTTGCAGACGGGAGAGGTTCTTGATTTTGAGACTTTGAAGAACGAATCAGATGAAGTAAAGAAGATATCCGAACTGATTCAAGACGTAGATTTGAAGTATTTTTGTGAGAAAACCTATAGGATATATGAAGACGAAGTACTTCACTTCAGTGAAAAGTTCAAAGTTGTTGAGGACTTTCAAGACATCACATACACATCCACCAAGAAAATGAAGATGAGCATCACTCCAAACGACTTCGAGCAGCTCTTTAGGGTTTCAAATAAAGGACCCATAGACATCCCATCCTCTGTGGTGACTGATGGGAGGAGGCACGCAATGCTCAATGAAAAAAGACAGAAAGAAGGGATACGAACCATGAAGAAGTATCTATCCAAGGAACACAAACTGCTTGCGGACGTGGTGAAGAAGGTGATCATGTCAAGAGAGTTCTCAAAGGATCAGATTATCTCTTACCAGCAAGAAATTATATGTGTTATACTCACCAAGCACAAACTCAACTGGGTCAAACTGCTAATGTATCAATTGGCCAAAGCAATAGAGGCCAGACAACATCTATTTGGAAGAGTCATCAGCATCATTCTCAAGGAGAAACTCAAACTCTCTGACAAGGAAGGAAGGCCATGGACAATGACCAAGAAAATAGATGTCAAGAAGATTGGGAAGCAGCCAATAGACTTCTCAAAGAAATTTACAGCAGTACAGACGACAGCAAAGGCTGCAGGCCAGCCTACCAAGAAGGAACTTGAAAAGGCTAAAGGGAAGCTGAACAAAAAGGTATCAGAAATCAAACCAAAACAGACAAGAGTTATCAGGAGAAAACTTGTTCTGCATTCCTCAGAAGAGGAAACAATATCTAAGCTCCCTACTGGACAGCCTATAGAAACGGAGACAGAAGCACAGTCTGCACCAACAGAAGAGCAGGCTGTGGTCAATTCTCAAGAACTAACAATTGTAGCAACAATTAAGACATCATTCTCAAAGACCTTACCACCAAAGGATCCAAAGATTGTAGCACTCCATGACGCAAACATAGCTTTGAAGTATCTGAAAGCTGGTGCTGATGAAAACCTTCAGAACCTCATCCTGGAAGCTCAGAAAAGTTATCAGGAAGTCAGGGAAGGACCACAAGCACAACTTAGGCAAGAGTTAAGTGCACAAGGCTACACAAGAAAGGAGATTGAAGTCATTGAAGCCAAACTAAGGAGGATGCAGACTAAGCCACCCCTGCGTACAACTACTGCAACCTCGCTGATGATTAGGACTACTGCAGCCAGACTCATTCCTGTCCCTACTGCAGGAATGGAATTGGTTGTGGTTGAAGCTGACCAGCCCTCAACTGCATCAGAAATATGAGCCACAACAACAACCACAACCACACAATCTCCAAAAAAAAAAAAAAGTGATCATAAAAGCACTGCAGACTGTCCAACCCATACAAGAGAAGGTTCTGGAACACAGGATCAAAACTAAAGAGATCCTTGACAAGCCTTAGAAGAAAGCAATGATCTAACAATTCATCAAGGAGCACAAACTTCCAATCAAAAGGAAGTCCAAGGCTGCAAGGCCAAGGCTCATTCCATCAGGACTAACCACGAGGTATAGAATCAATGCAAACGGTTCAAGGACAAACATTAGAATAATTGATGGCATAAAAGAGGCAGAAATCAACCAGCTGATTCAAATTCAAAGAATGGAGGCTAACAAGAAAAAGAGACCCATTGAACCCTACATATTGTTCAATAGAGCTCTGGAAATCAAGGACTCAACACTGAAGGTCAGGAGACACAAACAAACACAACTACAACATGTTGAATTTGTGCACATTCATGAGGTGGAAGCTAAACTAAAAAGACTGATTGAGAAGCATGTCAGGGCAGCCGCCTTGAGGATTTATGATTATCTGTCAAAACCATCAGTCGACAGACGACCATCATCAGAAGATGATGATGATGAACTCCCACAGCTAGAAAACCATGATGATGGTGACATCATTGATGAGATTGCTGAAGAAGGGATCAAGGATCAGTCAACAACAGAGTCATTTGCTATAGAAGAGCCTGTAGCAGAGTCACCTGCAGACGAGTTTCAACCAGTAGAGTCTACAGCATCAGAATCAGAAAAGCAAAAGGAAACAGAAGCAGAGGAACCTCCAACAGAAAAGGCAGAAGACAGTGAGGTATCAATAGAAGTAGTCACAACAACAGAACCAACAGTAGAGGAATCACCAACACAGGAGTCAGCATCACCAATCAAAGATGCAGCAGAGGCTACCACAAAAGGAACTACGGCAGACTATGAGCAGATCACTCAGCAAACGGAGTTCACTCAAATTACAACACTTGATCTCACTCCCACACAGGTAGAGGAAGTGATCATCGTGGAGGATGAATCACTGAAAACAACCTCATTGCCAAGAGAGAAACAGAGTGTAGCAGAAAGCACCTTCAAATGTATCACTCTTAAGGAAATCAACAAACATATGATGAGTGACACTCCCTCTGGTCAGGAAAAACATGCAAGATCAAGTTGTGTCCTCACTAAACCTAGTATTTTCACCCCCATCTTCATTTGGAATGGTACAGACTAGGGCAGATCCATCATCAGTAGCTTTCCCTCAAGACCTACTCTATAGTGGTACATCTGAAATTTAAATGACACCCCAGACTGTAACTAAAAGTCTGAGGCAAGCCCTTACAAACGTTAGATTGACACCAATACATGAAAGACCATCCTCTATTACAAGAATAATGGCCCGAACCGAACCTCCTGTGCATCAACAGTTATCTCCATTAGAGACTATAGTGGAGTACAGACTCAGGCAACTGGATCAGGAGATCTACCACATGCATCAGTGGACAAAGGATGTATTCAAGGACTTCCTTGACAGACTCGAACCAGTTACAGACGAGCTGGAAGTTGAGAAGAATGTCAAAACAAAATGCTTTATAGACTTCCACGACTCTCTCTCCAATATGGCTGAAGGCCTCATAGATCAAATTCAGAGGGTCAATGCCCTAAATCTTCAGTAATACAGGCTCAGTTCTTCAAACCTGAACAAACTAAGGGGTCAACACTCAACTGACCTTCGCAAACTGCAAGGCTCTTTGAAGACCACTCAACAGCAGTTTAAGAAACACATCCTTAACAATGACACAAGGCTTAACTTGTTGGAAAACAAAATTCAACTTGAAACTGCCAAGGCCACAATTGCTCAATAGATAACCAATTCTGAACTAAAAGCCCTTCGAGCTGCAATAGAAGCCCTCACAGTCGTACTCAATGTTGACGAAAAGAAGGAGAAGGCAACATGCAAAGGGAAAGAAGCGGTAAGACCATCAGTGGAGAAGGTAGCAGAGAAAAGAAAAGAAGCAGACGACCACAAAAGAAAATCTACAGCAACACCAGAAGGAGAAAGGCCTACAAAACTGCAAAGACCTCAGGGGGAGAGGTCATCAAGCCAAAGACCTCATGAGGAGAGGTCATCATGGCACAGAACTCAGGGGGAGCAAACTCTACTAGAAAGGCCATCAGGGTACAGATCTCAAAGGGAACAACCCCATGGAAAGAAAAGAAGGCATCACAAAACATTAGAGGATCAGCCTCACAAGCGCAGTAAAGACAGTGAGCAGCACAGGTAGAAAGGATAAATCCTTTGTTGCACATTAGTCTAAGAAATTAGATTAAGTTTATTTTTTTTTTTTCAAACACTGTAATCAGTGAGTCAGCTTGTTGTTTTACTTAAAAGTTTTGTTAGCATCAATTTAGGGAGAGATTGATAGGAATGTGTAATCCCTCCAATGGTTTAGAAATTGATGAACAAAACTTAGAAGTATTAGCCATGATGTTGTTAGTGTGCTTAGGTTGGAAATTAGTTAGGTATCTGCAATGTAGATCAGATACTGGAGAGTAGATGGCCGCAGATGAAAAGCATTATGGGCCGCCATATGCAGACTACTACATAGAATTTCGACTAAGCAGCGAAGACATACATGGATAACAAAAGACCTACAAATGATTCAGGATCTATGATTAATCTTACAGACACGGGGTACAGACAAGGTTACAGTAGTGATTGGGTGTAGATTAGGTTTCAACGGTACTGAGTGTAAACTGAGTTACAGCAGACTGAAGTGGAGCAGAGATGGTTGCTTTGGTTAGGGCAGAAGTTTGAGGATTAATCACATCGAAGATTTGAGTTTCAGAATGACAGTACAAAGATCAGAAAAAGATGAGCTGTCAACATCAGTAAAGGAGTCACATGTGACCAGCTGTCACCATCAGGTCAAGTACAGTCACGAGTTCATTCCCTCAACCTATAAAAGGGGATCAAAGAGCTCAAAGAACAATGCTGTTGAACGAGAGATTGAACGTATAAAGTGTGGAAAACCAATCTGAATTCGAAACTGTTCAAGTGAGTTGAATTGAAGAAAAAGAAGAAGAGGGTTCACTAGTTTGTACTGAGGAACAGAAGCTACAGCAAAGTCCAGTGAAGGATCTGTGCAAAGAATCTAGGTTCTTCGTCTTTGACAAGTTAGGTAGCTTGTAAAGCGGTTGTCTTGTAAGCCGAAAACAAGAAGATAATGAACTCATCTCTTTGATTGTCTAAACTGGACACCAAGGGAAGACTGGACTAAGCTCTCGATTATCATTTGGTAACGAGTGTCTGAACCACTATAAATCTTGTGTTCTGTATTTGCTTTTTCATTGTTAGAATTGTTAGGAATCAATCACAACAACAAATAGAGACAAACTCTCAAAGTTTAAGTCTCTGCTGCAGACCTTCTCAATAGTCTATAAAGAACATCAGTGTATTGAAATCCATTATTCCGTTCCATTACACTGAAAAATTTAAAACAACCTAATCTTTTCCCCTCTTTAGGTTGTAACTAAGGATCTTATATTTCGTTGATTAAGTTCAGCATTTAGGAAGTTCTACTGATCTATATGCTCATGTACTGGAAATTTTGTATGGCGTTTTGCTCTTAATGGAAAGTTTACGATTGGGAAAAATTTACCATTTATTTTTATTATTTATTTATGATAAGAACAGTATAAATGAGTGAAGGACATAAAATAATATCAATATAAAAATATAAAAATTTATATAAAGATTCTGATATAACAGATGATAAATAAAAAATTTGTGAATTAATAAAAAAGTGAAATTCAGTATATTAAATGGAGAATTTATTAAGCTATTGTGGTGCAAGTGTTCTTACAAATATGCTCATCTCTCTCATGATTTCTCTGTGTCCTTGTTCAGACTAGCCTTTGCTTGTTTTCTTATTGGTCGGTGACTTTTTGAGTAACTTCACCTCTCAACTACTCGTACTTATGTCAACTGTCATATGTGTGATCCTTTTATTTATATGTAATCGCGAGGGAAGTCAGAAATTTAAGATGGAAGGGATCAGAGTAAATGACATTAAAAATTATTATCTAGAGAATCACTTGAGCACGTATCGACTATGAGTCCATGGCATTTTATATGTCTAAGAAAATTTAAAAGTATATTGTAAAATATTAAAAAACATTATTTTATGTGCAATTATTATTGTTTTAGAAAATTATGTTGACCCAGTGTCGTAAATATTTAACATTGAAAAGGTAATTGGAAAAAAAAATCACTTTGCAACAAAAGAATGAAAAGTATTAACTATTTGAGTGAAAAGAGAATTGAAAAGGGAAAAAAAAACTTCAAAAAAATTATCCAAATTGAAAAAGAAGAGAGAAAATAACTTTACGAAAAAAAAAAGCAAGAAAAATTAAAATCATCACCTATCAACTACTCATACTTATGTCAACTGTCATATGTGTGT
Organism: Drosera spatulata; assembly: GCA_035668315.1. Lineage (NCBI taxonomy): Eukaryota > Viridiplantae > Streptophyta > Magnoliopsida > Caryophyllales > Droseraceae > Drosera > Drosera spatulata. The sequence goes on along the minus strand of JAOVYX010020740.1, from coordinate 9,119 downwards.
GAACCTTTTATTTATATATAATCACGAAAGAAACCAGAAATTTAAGATGGAAGGGATCAGAGTAAATGACATTAAAAATTATTATCTAGAGAATCACTTGAGCACGTATCGACTATGAGTCCATGGCATTTTATATGTCTAAGAAAATTTAAAAGTATATTGTAAAATATTAAAAAACATTATTTTATGTGCAATTATTATTGTTTTAGAAAATTATGTTGACCCAGTGTCGTAAATATTTAACATTGAAAAGGTAATTGGAAAAAAAAATCACTTTGCAACAAAAGAATGAAAAGTATTAACTATTTGAGTGAAAAGAGAATTGAAAAGGGAAAAAAAAACTTCAAAAAAATTATCCAAATTGAAAAAGAAGAGAGAAAATAACTTTACGAAAAAAAAAAGCAAGAAAAATTAAAATCATCACGCAGGTAAACCAAGGAATCGGACGTGGGACGTACAATTCTCAATCTCTGCCGAAAACCACAGATCAACCATCTTTTTCTTCCACGAAGCAAGCTACTAAAATAATATATCATAGATTTCAACTCAATTTATATGCATGAACTCAACTAACTAACTGGGAGGAGCCCGGGCCGCCAGCCATCCTAGCTCTGCCCCTATATGTTATCTGATAAACTTCATTCATACAGCTGAGTTACATCTTTTTTTTCATGGTCATTCTTTTATTGGCTCTTTTAGGGCATATCTCATCACGAAATAATGACTATTCTGTTACGAGTCTGTTTGACGAAACAAAAAGCTAGGCTTGAAGACACAAAGCCAAGAGCCAAAGAAGCAATGGTTCTTATTGGTCATTTTCAAGATAAATTTATCTTCTCCTTAACTTTCTCTACTTCTGTCCATAGTTATCAGAACCGTACCGACCCGATCGATTCAATCGGTGAAATCATGACCCGATGGTTTAGTCGGATCGATCCGATAAGAAAATCGAATCTGCAATCAACCCGAGTCGACCCAATAAAAACCGATCAAAACAGGGTAAAATCCTAAGCGGCTGAACCAAAAAAAGAAAAAAATTTTATAAAACAATTCAAAAAACGTGAAAAAAACAAACATTTGAGTTATTTAAGTTAAATTTTCACTTCTATGAGACTTATGAATATATAATTTGATCAAAGATAATATAATAGCAGTAATATATAAGGTATTTACAGAATAACTTTCGTCGTCTATTTCTCCCGTCAAAACTAATGATTCTCTTTTTTTTTTTTGTTTTGGATTTTTGCAAATAAGTAGCTGAAATCATTGGTATTTACAGAAAAACCTACGCAAATTATCATTACAAAAAATCCATCCAAATCATGAGATATTTACAAAATAACGTTCGTTGTCATCACCTCCATTAAAACATAACGGATATGGTAGAAAATTACAAAATTGCTCTTCTCAATTAAAAGATAACATATCTTTTTTTCCTTCCAAGAACATTATTTACATCGTCGTGTCTCCATTTCGAGCTACGCTCGTCTCGATTCGAACTATGAAACACCTAAATAAATTGAAAGTTATGGGAGTTGAGCATGCAAGGTATAATTGTTTTATCTCAATATGGGAATTTAAAAAAAGTGATACGAAATCGTTGAGGGGTAAGGTTTCGTCTTTGAAGAGTGGGCTTGCAATGAGAGCAAATCGAAGGTGAAAATTTCGAAACAAAGAATGAGGGACATGTATATATATTTTGAAAAGGAAAAAAAATAAAATAAAGAATCGTTAATTTTTACGGGAGAAATAGACGTCGAATGTTATTCTGTAAATAACTCCTGATTTGGATGGGTTTTTTTTGTAAATATGATGATTTGGGTTGGTTTTTTTATAAATACCAAAGATTTCAGTTGCTTATTTGTAAAAATATAAAGAATCGTTAGTTTTGACGGGAGAAATAGACGACAACGTTATTCTATAAACATCACATGATTTGGGTGGGTTTTTGTAAATATGATTATTTGGGTTGATTTTTTGTAAATACCCAAGATTTCAGCTGCTTCTTTGCAAAAATTCCAAAAAAATAATATCAAATGGTTGAATCATCAGTTCGATTGGTTGAATCAATGACTCATTGACCTGGGACCGCGATCGGATCGATATCTGATCGAGTTCTAATGACTATGCTTCTGTCTTTGTTATTCTTGGTTCTATCATATTTCCCTGAATTTGTGAAGGTGCTTGGTTAGGCTACTAAAAAAAGGTGCACCTATGGGTAATAATTCGATAAAAGTCGAATTTTTTTATGGGTTTCGATTAACGAATTTAATTCACTTTTCTGAAAATTGAATATCGAAACCAAACCAAATTATCTCGATTATTTTGGTTTTGGTTTACCGAAATTCAGTTCGATTTAGGTTTTCAATCGAATTTTAAAAGGATTAAAAAAAGCATTTTTTTTATGGTTAAAAAAAATCAAAAAACGAGTTTCGAAAGATAAAAAATAAAACTAAGTTATAATTACTTTATCTTGAGAATAATAGAATTTTAAGTATACTTTTTAAACATTTTTGTTATATAAATCAATATAGAAAACATATATAGGTGAATAATAAAAAATAAAACAAGAAAAAATTTATAATTCTGTTAACCTATTAGAAAATTTCTTTGAAATCCAAAACTGAAACTGAAACCAAATTGCAAGTAAAAAAAAAAAAACCGAGAACCGAATTAATTATTAAAAATCGTATTTTGCATATCGAATTGGATTTTTTTCGGTTTGATTCAGTTCGATAATTTGATTTTTGGGTATTATTCATCACTTCTAGATGCACCAACTTGTTAGTATAGGTAGTCACCTTTTAAGCCAAATCTTTAGGGTATTACATATACACCCACTTAAATCCGTAACGTTTTTGTTGTGACTTCAAGCACTGCTCATAACTACAGAACTTTACCCTGCTAGGTTACTGACCCGAACCCCTTATCCACAAGCGTAACACGCTCTTGCATAGTTTTTCTGATGCCATTCTTTAATGCCTTATCTAATCTTCATTATCGGGTCGATTACCAAGAACCGTTTGGGGCTAGGGCGCAAGCTTGTGACGCGACGAGGCGCAAACTAGGTCTGGGGCGCAATGGGGCCCAAACCAAGAATCTCATCTGACCCCAACGAGGCCCAAACTAAGCCCACACATGTCCTAGGGGGTAGGATGCGGGCTTGACGCACGCCCCCTTCTTTTTGCCTATAAAAGTGGTTTTTCAACCTCTATGCTCATAATATAACTTTTGTTTAAGTGTTTGTGAGGTTAGAGATTGGTTTGAGAGTTTTTCTATCATTATATCACACCAGATTGAAGGTAAACCATCAAAGAAAAGAGCAATTCAAGATTCGAGGAGAAATCCGAGGTCATCGACAACATTAGGCCCCATATGGGAAACCAATAAGTTAGTCAACCTTGCTTAAATTAAGTCAAAAGGCATTTCTTTTTTTTTTTTTTTTTCGACCATTAGTCAAAAGGGATTTCTTTTGTGTTTGGTATAAAACCAAAGGACTTCTTTTGAGCCAAAAAATCGTAGAAAGGAGAAAGCAAAAATTTGTTGCTTTTGGTGGACGTAGGAATTCATCTCCCTCCTTTGACGGATACAATTATAACTCTACCCCTCTTTCTTTTGTTTATTACATGTATTATCCTCATTTCTCCTGCTCTTTCTTTACCAGGTCAAGTCCGTATTTGCTTTTAGGTCATTTCAATGAAATATAAATTAAACTATATTATTTTATCAAACACGCAAAAGAAATTTTTGCTTTTGTTTTACCAAACACCATCAGGTTATTTACATGTCACAGTAAGTTACATTTTATGACTTTAAGCCATATATGTCAAAAAGCACTTTTTTTCAGCTTTAACAAACGGGCCCTTAATCTTGTGGAGATCATCTTGGTTTATGTATTCCCTTTATGTTTGTTTCTAGATTTCAGTGATGACTTTTATGCCCGTAAGGTATTTGATGAATTGCTTTCACAACTGAATCATGCGTACAACCCTTCGTTGGGGTCGTGATGTAGTTCATTTTGATCAATTTAATGTTAGGATCAAATCACAAACAAGATCAAACAATGAAGAAGAATAGACAAAGAACTAATGTCAAAAAAATCCTTAAGGAAAAGAATAACCCACGACCGTCGACGAAAAATTCACTATCTGGAGAAATGATACACACACGCACATCGATTGGGTGTTATATGAGCATATATATACACTCAAGGAAAAGACAAAAAACCTAGTTCTCGTTCAAAAATAATTAACTTCGGACTAGAAAAATAAATACAGAAAATCATGCGGCATGGCCATGCGTCTTGAAGCACAACCATGCGTTCTGATGAATGACCAGCCCCTGGCCGTGCTTAGTCACTCCCAGAACATTATTTGGCATGGTCGTGTGCCATATACACGGTCGATCTTGCCCATACTCAACACATCTTTGCCAATTTACCTCCGATTAAATCCAAACAAGCTCTGTCTTGTCACCAATAATTTTCTACCTTTTTTCGCTGAATCAGGCCCATTAACCAACAAATCTCCCACTTGTAACTAATTCCCAACACTCCAAGCATGGCAACATTCGTCGAACCTCATGCTAACCTCAAGTAGAAACCAAAGTGACAAAAGTTACTGAATCTGACAACATCCTTCACTCAGAGTTCCTTGAACTACCAATCAACTGGTGATCTCCACTATGCGACTTGTCCGCGTCATAAGTACTAGAGCCAAAGGAAACCATACTCCTTGATCCGTGCCTTGGGTTCCTTATGCATCGATGCCTTTTCTTAATCCTGTTCTTGTACACATGCCTAGAAAACACTTCACGCTCCATAGTTTTCATCATCAAAGAACTGGAGCCTCTATCAAGCGATTTCTTTTTTCTTAGTTCCTCTCACCTTTACTATCTCGCCTCTAAAATCACTCTTGATAGCAGGACTCTCGGTAAGGACTTTCACGAATCTCACACGCTTCTAGGTCCCACTCTTGTCTGAACTCAAAAGTTTTCAACTCCCACTCAATGGAGTAATTGCTCCACTGTGTTCAATGGTCTCAGCAACCAACACAAACTTATTGTCAACTTTTCGAGCCTTCATGATCACCAACGTGCCTCTACAAACTCTCATGTCTTCTTCTCGAATTGATACGGTGTTGTTCTTAAAAACTGGTCGACCCATTGAAATCAGTTTTCTCCTCAAATCTGTGACATATCAAACATATTCACTCTGACAATACCAATTCGAGCAATTTCACAAACTACACCATTTCCCATCAACAAAGTACCTCCGCAAAGCTCAAACGTATCGAACAGATTCCTATCAAAAGTAGCATGACATACAACACCTGAGTTCAAAATCCAAGAGTCATACTTGGAGCGACATGACAAAATCACTTCATTATCACTAAAGGACCCAACCATGTCCTTATCCTTGTCATGATTCTTTTCATCCTTTTTAAGTATTGAGCATATGTATATCACGCGGTCCTTCATCTCGTAGTTATAATACGTGATCTTTCTCCCAAAGATGCTACCCTTTGGCTGAGGATGATCTCTACCTTGACCATTGCCTCTACTTAAAGATCTTCCACACTCTTTAACATTTAAGCCACCTTCAGAACTTTCAGAAAACGAGAAACTTTTTCTTCTTATGTCCTCATTCAAAAGGACGCCAATAACATCATTAAACTTTAGTTGATTCCCGCTTGACGAATTACTGATAGCCATCGGAAAGCTATCCTAACTACTAGCAAACTGGTCAAAATCCCCAAGGCTAACACCTCATCATCTAACTTGATTCCAACTTAAGGATGTTAAAACGGTTAAGAAATCGTTTACCGAATTGTGTAAATCAAAACCGATTAATCGATTAATTAAATGGTTCGTTTTTGATTTTAGAAGTAAAACCTTTTAATTATTTGCTTCTGTTACGGTTTTCAACAGGTTAATCGACGGTTAACCGATTAAAAACCATTTAACCGATTGGATTAAACCTATTGACCGTAACTGTTTAACCGAAAAATAGCAACTGATTATCATTTATCAATAACCGAATAATATATACTCCCTCCGTCCCAGATAAATTACGACGCATGATTAAATGTAGTTGTCTCACATAAATTACAGCATTTCCAAAAAGGGCAAAGATTTAGCATCAAAATGTTCATAATACCCTTACTTCATCTCACAACATGTTCATAATCATTTCTTTTTATTTCTCTGCCCACTCACAATTCTAACCATTTCTTTTTCATTCTCCCTCTACCCACTCCTATTCTATTCACCCAATTACTCTACAAACCTCAAAGGGCATAAATGTAAAAATGCTTCAAGTCAATGCTTTCATTAATATTTGTGTCAAGTTAACAAATCGTAATTTATCCTGGATAAAGGTAATATCAATTAACCAAATCAACCAAATACATGTATAACCAACTAATATTTTTCTATAAATGAATCCTTTTATGTAATTATTCACTTGATTTTCATCGATTAACCGTTTAAAAATTGATTTACGATTCATTTTTTTTATAACCATTTAATTAGCTGATTAACCATAACCGATTAACGATTGAATCGTAGCCGTTTATATAATCAAATAACCAAAACCGATCAAAAAATAATTACGATTTTGAAAACCTTAACCGATTATTAATCGGTTTGGTTATGCTTTTGTCCATCATAAGCGAAACCGACAAAAAAACTGAATCGAATAATCAAAACCGCACAGATTGACATCCTTATTCCAACTGACTCATCACCGTGTTGAAATCTTTCACATAATCAGCCATCAATTTTTCTCTATTCATCTTCATATTAAACCAACGCTTGATAAGAAATACCTTATTCGACGTTGAAGGCTTCTAATACATCCTTGTCAATGCCTTCATCAAACTTTTGGTGGTCTTGTCTTTGGAGATGTTAAAGGCTATCGACAACAACAATGAGAGTTGAATCACACCCAACACTTTATGATCTAATGACTCCCATTTCTTATGGCCCATATCAACAGACCTATCCTTCTCACCTCCATCGATAGATAAAGGTCCATCAGATAAAGGTAGTCTTATAATTGCATCTTTCAAGATCCAAAGTTCGTCCCATCGAACTTTTCGATCACGATCTTTTTGTCATTCGACATCACTCCCACACAATCAAGGAGTACAAAAGATTGGATCTTTGATCAGTGAACTTTTATAATGAAGATGATCTTTGAAAATCTCCAATCTCGTCAATCTCAATTCAATTCAATACCAGATCTAATCGATTAGGGTTTTATCTCTCACTTAATGTTTTTAATGAATCTTGCTTTGATATCACTTGTTAGGATTGAATCACAAACAAGATCAAACAATAAAAGAGGAGAGACCAAGAAGTAACATGGAAAAACCCTATGAGAAGAAAAATACACGACCGTCATGAGAAATCCACCATCTAGAGAGAAGATACACACAAGTGAACCGTTTCGGTGTTACATGGATCATATATATGAACTCACTCTAGAAAAAGAAAGAAAACCTAGTTCTCCTCTAAAAATAATTAATTTTGAGCGAGAAAAACAAAACACAAAAGATCGTCTGGCATAACCATGCGTTCTGAAGCGCGATCGTGAGTCCTGATGCATAGCTTGTCCCTTGCCGTGCTCAGTGACTCCCAGATCATCATCAGACACGATCATGGCCATATGCACGGCCATCCTTTTTTTTCATTGAATCAGGCCCATAAACCAACATTTAAATCTCATTTTATTCTAGTTAGACGAATGTCTTATGGTTGCTTGTTTATTTTTGTGCCTAATGCTTTGATCGCTTGATCATCGATAATGATGTGAGACTTGCATTGACTATAAAAGGATAGATATGACTTGAACCTAGGCAACTCACACCTCGGGTTGGACGCATGATAGAGGTATGGTTTGCGTGGCTCGCCTTGTCCTAAAGAAGATAACATAAAGCGTATTACTTGTTACATATTTTGCCACATATAGTGATATGGTCCGGGCGACATTTGATAAGATTTGCACTAGACTTCAAGAGGAGCTAGTGGCTAACTTAGAAGATCTTGACTACTAACCTGTACACATGAAAACAAGTAGGGTAGAGCAAACGAGTTGATCAAATGATATAAAGAGGAGATTACTATCCTCGCCTTTCCTCCATATTCTCTACATCTTTTACTTAGTCATTTTATATGTTTTACCTAGTTTAGTTGGTCGTTAGCATAAAATCCTCAACCCTAGTAGAACTGGAATATCTGTGATTGTTACAGACACAAGTCATTGCGGACCGATTCTCTCTCATCACTACTATTACTTGTATGACACATGCGCTTGCATTTGAGCAACTCGCAAAGTTGTAAACAAGTAGCATAGAATATTAGAAGTCCAGAAAAAATCTGCACCTTTACCTTTTATTCCCAAGATAGCAGGACAGAATCCCTTGACCCAAAAAAGATGTTTTTCTGCATCTTCTTGGCTAAAACTTAATGCCAATTGAGATTGCCATTAGCCGCCCCACTCATGCTAGCAAATGTGATTGATAACTATATCTCAATAATAGAGTTTGGAAAACGATCACTCGGCTTAAAGTTCAGATGGAACCAAAGCCATTGAAAATGATAACTTTAAACCAACATGTGAGGAATGTACTTGGAGATAAGAACTTGGACTAAAGCCAATGATTTGCTTTCCTAACTTTTTGGAGTACATATGGATCAGCCTAGGCTAATAAATAATACTACTGGATAAATATAGAATGATTCATTAGCAAACCCAAAAAAAATCCATCACTTCCTTATAGATGCCAACAACTGATCCCTTTCCCAACTCTGTCTTGTTGCAGCCCCATTATGCCTTGGTACATACTCCTGTAACCAAACAACATGAATATTTTGAGTCATTTTCTCACTTTTATAAAACCCTATCTTGATCAAATTCTATCCATGTTGAGAGGATTATCTAGGAGGATTATCTAGGCTTGAAACATAACATCCAAGTTATCTAATTTGGAATACCAAGACCGTTGTCTCCAGGCTCGTATATATAGAAGACTAGGCTTACAGTAATAGGATATTTTTAAACAATTAAAATATACCCTATCTATTGAACACAAATCTTATCTTTATGGCGTATATTG
>JAOVYX010020739.1:0-16647 GCA_035668315.1 Drosera spatulata | reverse complement strand
CAAACAACACCAAACACAAGAAGAAACCAGAAATATCTCTTAGTCTCATAAATATTTCAAAAAGGAAAGATAATCAGGAAATAAATAAGGAATAGAATTACACCCTTTCATAGACACCCTAAGTGGATGGAACAGCTGCATATGCTTACCAAATGAAACCATGAAATTTCTATGCAGTTCAACTCTAGGACATAGAAATAATAATTGCAGTTATAAGCACCTGTATACTTTCTACTTAAAAATTCATAACATACCAGGTAAAGTAGCAGCCACAGCAGCACCAGCACCCGCAACACCAGGCATCATAGCAAAGGCAGGAGGAGTCATGTCGAACCCACTAGTCCTTTTAATGCAAGCACAGTTGTCAACAACATCGACTTCCATTTTCCGTTTGGAAGACATACGTTCATAGAACACATAAAGCAAATAGAATAGACATGTAAAAGATTCACCATTACAAGTTGATCTCTCCCTTAGACCACTAAGCTACGATAATGACTTCAATCTCGATGGTACTATGTAGCAAGGTTTTAATCGGAATCAAAATCGGAATTGACAAATTTCCAAATCTATTCGAATCGTCCGAATCGGACTGATTCAATTCAAACCTATTTTTGATCAATTTTTAGGAGAGAAAAGACAATAAAAAAGATAAATATCAACATAAAAAAGACAAAAATTAAGAAAATACACACATAAACACACATCATAAACACACATATAAACTTCAAATCTTAATTTGAAATCTTAATAACATAAACTAAAATTATAGAAATCTTAATTTGATAATTTCACATCTTTAGACGGTTCAAACTTCAAATTACAAATACACATATAATATTCAACATCATTAATTAGATACTCCCTCCGTCCCATAAAAAATACACGTTGCATCATCACTGCACTATTCAACACGCATTTTGAGGAGCTTTATTATTCGTCTTAACAGCATAAAAAAATTATGTCACTGGCTCAAGATTGAAGTACATAACTTAAATTATCATTACTGTTTCACGATAATTTTATGTAAAACGATATTTGATTGTCCTGCGGATGATTCGTAACTTGAATAACTTTATCGCTGACCTACGCCAATGTTGCATTTTTTATGGGACGGGGGTAGTACATTTTTTATGGGACTGGGGTAGTACATTTTTAATGATTTCTAAATCAGAAAAATGAAGAGTGACGATAATCCTCAAAATATTCTCCATAATATCTAGGATTCTCGCTAGAATCCTCATCCGGATCCCGAGATTCTGCGCATACAAGTCAATCATCACCACGACAATGGGAGTAAGAAAAATCACGAAAGGCAACATGATTTACTCGATTCAGTATGAATCGCCCGATTCAGGCCATTTTCCAGAAAATCGGTGTGAATCAGAATCGATGGAGCCAAAAACCAATCTGATTCACTGACTAATTGGCCGATTCGGGTGGTTTTGTAAACCATGCTATGTAGTCAAGAAGGTTAGAAACTAGCTTATATACTAAAAGCCTAAATAGAACCCAAAACCAATGGCCACAAGCACACCACCATCATACAGCTGTTAATAAGCCACACAATCAGTCATCCGAATTAGTTTCTGTCCATTAGAAGATCTTTACAATGAAGAACTTAGAAAGTTGCTTCATTAGTTTAAACCGAAAGATTAAGGAAATGTTCCCAGTTGAAGAAACACACTTTACACTTCTGAATTAAGAGTAAGCATTTGATCCCAAAAGTGCTGGTTCTAACTTCGAAGCTTCTCAAGAAAATATAGTAAATGTTACAAAATAAACTCTACCTCGTCGCTATTTATATGAAGAAATCATCAGGAAGCAATTATCCAAGTCAAGCACAACTACAAACTTCACTCGCCAAAAAGAAATCCAGCATCCATTTTATTAATTGAATTAAAAAAAGCCAAGATGCCTAAGAGAATATTGGAAAAAGCAAAAACCAAGCAAAGTAGCATAACTACAACAAGACCATAGAACAAGTTCACTATAAGCATTCGATCATTTGAACATTGTTCTTCACAGGATTACCTCTTTGACCGAGAACTTGAGCGTGAGTTGGTGCGTGATCTAGATCTACCGCGAGATCTATCCCGAGATGGAGATCTACGTCGGCGTCTTCCATCTCTATCTTTTTCCAAATCCTTTCTTCTGTATAACCACCATACAGAATTAAAATGGGTCAAGTAGTAATCGCAATGTAAGGTCATAACATTTTAACATATTAAGCAACTTACGAGCACTGTACACTAAAATGGTACATTCTCTTTACCTTCTGTATTCGTAATAATCATCATCTTCTGCCTCCTTGCTCCGCTCCCTTCTATCACTTCGATCCTTGTGACGTTCTTTTTGGTGATCGCGGTCTTCATCTGAATCCCTCTCCCTATCTCTATCTCTTCCCCTGTCTCTCTCCCTGTCCCTATCTCTATCTCTTCCCCTCTCCCTCTCCCTATCCTTGTCTCTATCCTCCCTATCTCTGTCTCTCTTCCTATCTCGGTCACTGCCCCTTTCTCTGTCACTTCCCCTTTCTCTATCCCTGCTTCTTGATGACTCCTTTTCACGATCATATGAATCATGCTGCAATTATATATTATGTTCGACCATGCCACCATATAGAAGAGCGCTGGTTTCACTGACACTTGAGAAGCAACCCAAAAAGCAAACTAACAACAAAACCAAAACTTGGCCTCCGTTGGTATCAGCACAACAATGAGTTGTGATGCTCAAAGGCAAAGCCTCCTACAGTTTCTAGTGATCATGGAACACTCTACCAAAGAGAGGAACCATCTATTCCTAATCACAATCCCAACAATAATCAATGGACATGGCCGAAACTAACACAACAACAGGCATACAGATATCACTTGGAAGTTGGCCAATAGACACTATTAGTTCCAATGAACTATGAATCAGCAAAAGGCATCAACCAGACTTGCCACATTGCAATATAATAGAGACTCTCCCCGAGGTCTCATGAGGTGTCGAACCCCTAACTACGGGAAACGTTGCTTACCACCGTGCGAAACCTTAACACACACAAAAACCATATCTTTAGCAGATATGGGACGGCGCCACAATTAGTCACAAAACTCACATTCCATACAAAACCCTAGACAGATCCACCCACACCAAAACCTAATCAGTCCAGCAACAAAATCAAACAATTCGATACCTGCGACTTCTCGCCGTCGCCACGGCCCTCTCCCCTTCGTCCGCCGCCGCCGCTGTTATCCCGCTGCGGCGAGCCGTATCCGTCTCCGTTTCCGTCGTATCTTTCGTCCTCATAGTTCTCCATGTTCGAGTCGCTGATTCACGCTCTCGATTCGAGAGATTTGATGGAGTGGTTTCGAGTGATTTAGGGGAATTTTCGGGGTCGGTGGTGTTGGTGGTTGGTGTCGCTCGCCGCCGCGGACGCTGATTTTGTTGGCGAATGACTTGAGCAGCGAGCACGAGGATGGAATTTATCGTACCGATAACTACAATAAAATAAGTTGGAGATTTTTACATAAACACTTTAAATCATGAATTTATAAAAAATATTTTAAATATTTATATTTATAAAGTATTATTTAAATTTTATAAAATATACATAATATATATTGTTATTATTGATTCACTTAATTTAAATATTCTTGTCATTTTTTATGCTTTTCCCCCCTACTTTAACCTTTTCATGTACATACCCAAAATAACAATAATTAGGATTTAGGAAATATATGTCATGACATAGGTATGTCTAATAATAAATGAACGGTTGTGATTAAAACAATATAAATCAAGGGTTGCGAGTAGAAAGCTACTTATCTTTTAATCTTACCAATTCATTATTCAACATTTAATCTCAATCATTTATTTTTCACTAGACATATCTATGTCACGATGCACCCACCTCTTTTTCCCAATAATTATGATTTGAGTGGTCAAATTAGAAAATTTAACAAAATAACTAAGCTTTGAGAATAAAAAAATTTTAAGAAATAAAAGAAATAATATGAAAACAACACAATTTTTCATACAAATGAATGTAAAAGCTATATTGATGAATATATTAAAGAAAAAATAAATAAAATGCAACCGCGAAAGATAATATTTTTATTAACAATAGTTATTTTGAAAATATCATATGATTTGAGTAGTGTTTTTGAATATATATATCATATTATTAGAGTTGTATTTTAAAAAATATCATATGATTTGGATAGTGTTTCTGTAAATATAAAGATTTGAGATGATTTTTTTATAATTAAATAAGATATGAGATGCTTATATGTAAAAATCTCAATATGCAGACTTATACTACTACTCCAGTATTTTAGTTCATCCATCTCAACTAGTGTACATGATTAATGAGTAATCAAAAGACAAAAGAGAATACATAAATAATTACGACATAATAGGTACCACTATAAAAAGAAGACTTGATAGATTTGTGGCTAGATCATGAAATTTGAAAAGCAACGGTTAAGCTTAAAAACTCTTTTTTTTTCATTAATTAAAGAGAGAAAAATGAATTTCAATCTCAACCATTGATTTTTTCAAAATCAATGGTGTAGCCATAAATCCATTTTTTCAGATCTTAAAAACTATTTACATAACTTACTTACTTGATAAAAAAAAATTAAATTTGAAAATATCTGATCTTAAAAAACAACTTAGATAACTTATTCATTAGATAAAAAAAGTTTAAATCTAGGGGTTTTTATCCAAAACTGCAAAAAAATACCAAAAAGATACATAAGCAATCTAAATTTCAAAAACATACAATTCATCAATCTCCATCTCAATCCCTACCATCACCCAATCGTCGCCGGATTCTTCACCGAAATCCGATCATCTTTGTCGGAATCTTGGCCGGAATCCGACTACCTTGTCGGAGACCTCGTCGGAATTCAATCACCTCGTCGGAGACGTTGTCGGAATCCGACTGTCTCATCGGAGACGTTGTCGAAATCTGGTCACCTTGTTGAAATCCAACCACCTCGTCGGAATCCCAAAATAGAGCGTCAGTTAAAGGCAATATAGCACCTGAAGAAAAAAGAATAGAGGGGCTGAAGAAAAAAAAGACAGAGCGTCTGAAGGAAAAAAATAGAGCGTCTGAAGGAAAGAAAGCAGAGTGCCTGAATGAAAAAATAGAGCGTCTGAAGAAAAAAAAAAAGAGCGCATTAAGAAAAAAAACAGAGCGCCTGAAGAAAAAAATAGAGCGTATGATGGGAAAAAATATTTTTATTCATACATGCTACAGTATAAAAAAATATTCTAATGATGAAAAAAACAATGCCAAAAAAACACAAAACCTTTACAACAAAATCGTTAAACATTTGATCAACATTGTTCCTTTTCGACATTTCATATAACACCTTCCTTGCATCCCCCACCGTTCATATTTTGCATATAAATCCACAAGCCTAGCCCCCATAAACCATTTTCATGAATTGGTCGATCACAAGGAAACAAAAAATATTACAAAAAGCATCAACATCATCTTAAAAAATACCAAAAGTCTCAAATACAATTTCTTCCATGACGAAACACCAATAATATCAAAAGCATTGTCTTATAAGAAATCACTAGAATTAATATAACGCCCCAATTTTCAAGTTCTTTTCTGAAAACCCTCGTGGTATTACTGCCGCTAGGCTCCCACAAACCCTACCCAAGCAATTCAATTTAACTCGATTTAGAATAAATTCAAATGGAAATACACTTAAAGCATTATTAAACTAGATCCACAAGTTTACTCATTTATTACATATTAAAGCAGCAGAAACTTAGAAATGTTGTCCCAAGTATTAATATTACAAAATGATCATAACTTGATCAAAATCCGTCCTCAAGTCTTGCACCTGAAAAGATGGAAATCAAGAAACAGAAGAAAAGTAACGCCGTGAGCTATACGAGCTCAGTAACGTGCCGGTCCCCTTTTCAGGGGAAGCACAAAAAGAAAAGAAAAAAAAACAATATGTCCACCACAACAAAATCAGTCATGCAAGTAACATTCATGACAGACCACAAATACCCTCTTGTTAACACTCTGACCTTGGCCAAATATGTAAATCCATAGCTTTTTCTAGAAGCTTAAAGTCCGGGGTTTACTCGAAACAGGGGATCAACCTGTAACGACGCCCAAGGGTCTTTTACAACGAGATATCCCATAACCTGACAACCTCACAGGATTGTCTACGCGTATAAGATGATTAGTCGCAACTACTTATCCCTGTACAGTTTAACCTGACATCTTTCCCAAGTCACAGTGTAACAACTCAGTAGGATTAACAAACTCGGAGTTTAACCTCACCTCTCATGAATTCATTCCTATTTTGCATGTTCATCTTTAACATGACATCATTTATAGGATTAATCTGTATTAACCCTAACCTTTTGTTTATTATCGTGTGCCAAACGTTATAAATCTAGCACTTGACTTTATCACATCCATATATCGTACAGGGTTAACGGAGAAAAACCTACCCAAATCCTAACATTAGGACTATCAATGTTAGGTTATCATGAACTGCAATAAGCTACAAGTGCTACCACACCATCATACAATAACACAGAAATACAAACATAACACAGCACAACATCACACAGCGCACATGGCAAAACTACCCATCACGTGTTAATATACAACTATTATATTAACATGTATCGTCATCCAGATCAGAATCTAAACGTTGTCTTCTTATTGTAATTTCCTTACACGCACGCTCAACTTATTCTTTACGTCTCAACGGATGTAATCTTCAAGTCCTATATCATGATATGATTCACATATTAGTACATTTCTTTGTTCGCATTACGGATTAACATGTTTATTCATACTTCGTGCAAAACCATTAGTACTAATTGTGAGTCTTTGGAGTTGTTTTAGGATCAAAACGATCATTCTCAGTCCAAAAGGTTTTGAGATGACATCCCGACCTCTAAGTCGGATATCTCGACCTCTGGAACGGGTGTCTCGGTGTCTGCAATGAACGTTCCTACCGTTGAAGTGACCTTCTCGGCCTTTGGAACGAGTATCCTAGATTCTATCTATCTTGACCTTTCGTCTTATTCAAATCTATAACTTATTGTATACAACTCTAAAACATATTCCGTAAAATTATACAAAAATTAGACTTCATGACCTTTCCAGTGATATAAATTTTTCATCATAACACCTTACCAATAATAGCAGTTAATTAGTTCAAGTTTATATTTTCTGCTAGTTCAGGCAGTTTGACTTTAATTCATTAATTAGCTAATAACTCTCTACATATAACTTTAAATAATTATTGGTAAACTGTTCTGGAAACTAGACTTTCATACTTTTTCATTGATGTAAGGCTTGTATTTTAAAATTCCTATATAATTTTATATAAACAATAAATTCATCTCTGTAATCAGTTTTTACAGATGAACATATCCGTACATTTTGATTTATAACTTAAGATTCTCAACTCTGAATCATGATTTATTAACTTTTATAGAAACTAAACATATGAGAATTCAACATATATTAATATCATAATTTATTAAAGAGTGTATAATTTTTTATAAAATCTCTAACCAAAAAGATTACTTTCTCTCAATGGTGGTAAAAATGTCTCGAAACTTCAACAATTTTTCTAGATTTTCTAGCCTGACTTCAAATACGCATAAATTTCTTGTTTCTTAACCAAATTGGGTGATTATTGATTCATTGAAAACTTCAGGAAGTCCTCTACAACTTTGTTTCAAGATTCATTTGCTAAATTTGGCTTTAAATAGGATCAAAACGCGTTCTAATGTCGAATGTCAAAGCTGTCCAAAGACTGGTATGTTTGGTTTCCTAATTTTTTATGTGTTACCCAATCAATTCAATTCCAAATGATCTAAAACTTCATAAGCATAATATTTATTTAGTTCTTGTCATATTTTTTCAGTTTTAGGCTTATTTGATACGTAAAATCATAGGTTTTCGGGTCTCACGAGCATAACTCGTCTTTTACCTCATAAACGTATTTCAACCATCCGTTTTTTTTCCTTACCGTTTCTTTTGTTATTAGCTACAAATGAACTGTACGAGACTAAGCTATGAGAGTTTCAGCTTTTACCCTCTTAGTAAAACGGTTTTGAGCCGGGTTTGACTTGGTATTGCTAGCTGGATTTCACTCTTCCTTATTTTGTGGCTCGTGTCCCCCTCTTCCGGTCTATTCTCCTTCCTCTGATGATAATCCTCCCTGCGTCTTTACCTTCTCTACCACCTTGTTGTGTTACTTGAGTCAAAAGAAAAACAAGGAGAAGAGAGAACAAGAGGAAGAAAGAGAGGGAAGTCAAGAGGAGAGTGAGGGAGTCTTGGTGTTGATGTTGGGTGGAGAAGTGATGAGCTTGATAGTGGAGTGGGTGTAGTGGGTTTGGTGGTGGAGTGGGTGTAGTGGGAGAAAAAGAGATGGAAAGGGGAGTTGGTGGGATAATTCAAAAAAAACATCCTTGTTCCGTTTAATCACAGGACCAGTTAATCCCACATCTCTCACAGCCTTCGTTCAAATTTTACCACCACACTTGAAAAATCATGTTATTAATTAACATATAATTTTTCAAATTTTTCCGCGATAAAAGTTATCCCAATTTCGTCACAAATTTTAAAGTTATGAGCGTAATGTTACGTCTCAAAACTTTGAAACGAAATTTGTTTCTTGCTTTTAATTTATTACAAAAGCAAAAACGCATATTTTTGTTACGTTTATTAATTTTCGAACTATTATTTGATCGTAATTTTTATATTTATTTGATCGAAATTTTCTGGAGCTTTACAATTAACAACTCTAAAATCATCAGCTGACCTTCGTAATCATCAACTGATATTATTAGAGTCACTGTTGAATTGACTTTCTCTAAAAACACCGAAGAGCTCCTTTGACTTGAGTCCGTCGTCTGTAGCGGAGATGGAGGGATCATGCAAGGAGACCGAGGAGAGCTTGCGATGGTGAAGATGATGTCGCGGTGGCGGCGGGCGGAGACGAAGATGGATTTGATGGAGGAAGATGAGATTGTGGGAGGAGGAGAGAGAAATGTTGAAATTGTATGTTTTCGGAATTAAAATCCCGCATTTATGTTTTTGGAATTAATTTTCCAAAACTGTATGTTTGGGTAATTTATATACACACATATATTTTTTTTCAATTATTTGTATTTTTTTAGCATATGGTTGAAGTACGTAATTAAAGTAATCATTTACGTTTCACGATAAATTATCGAAATACAACCTTTGCTCACAACAACACATGTCAAATTTCGCCTTGAAAATTACAAAAGTCAAATTGTTATACTTTATCTGAGACAGAGAGAGTATAAAACAAAATAAGATACTGACATCAATCTTGTGTTTCTAAAATCAAGATATCTTTCCTAATATATATATATGGATATATGGATATATTTTTCTCCTCCTATGGATTTTTCAACGAGGTTATAAAACCCTCTATTCTCTCACCAATCATCGCTTGTCAAAATTTCAGGAAAGGCATTGGAGGCATCGAGCAAAGAAATTCAATCCATCTATTGAGAGAACCATCACATGAGTCGACTCAATTTGTGCTTCGCTTATATTATTGTGCTTGTAATTCTGTTCGTACACACCGTTTGATGTGTACGTACTTGTCTTATGCGTAAATACTTAAGGGTACTTGGCGTACTAACATGTCGTCAAGAAACAAACAGCGAAATAATATGGATCTGCGTGAAGTTGTCAGCCTTCTTGATTTCACTACATGATTGTACTCTTCTTGTTCGTCGATGCTACACCGTCTCTTCATCTTCCTCTTGTTTGTCGATGCTGCACCGTCTCTTTCTCGTGCGTTAACTCGTCTTAATGGGATCGACGGATTGGTTACTAGAGTTATTCCATCTGTCTCCACGTTCACAAATTTCAAAGGGCGTAGGTGATTTCTCTAGAGATAGGTTGGAGACGAAAGAGCAGAGAGATAAATTTTTCATCACGTATATTTACGTCTGAGACTCTGTTAGACTTTATAGGAAAAAACCGGAATTGATTCCTAACTCAAATCTCAATAATCAGTTGGGATAATAATTAGAATTCAAATAACAAATATTCAAATTCCTAATATGTCGCCACGTCATCCTTGATATGTGGGCGTCATGTAATATTAAATCCCAATATCTCTCACTCGCCCACATGGCGGAAGTTATCTCCATAACTCATTCTCAAACAACCTCATAAGAGTTATGTATTAAGTCATCACCAAGACTAACATAAAGCATCACTAGGAAGAATCTCGTCAATGTCCCAAACAGTTACACCTAGACACAACATTCTCAAATCCCTCACAATTAGCAATGCTACATCTCTCACAGACCGTTATGTACTCATGACATGCATCAATGAACTAATCCGATCAAGCCGCCCAGGCTATGAGCTACACAACATGGTGTATTATCTTACTATCTTTTCCAAACTACATATGTTGGTCCAATTCAACCCAACTGCTTTCCTAGACATACTCCGCGAGACCGCATCAATCATGATCTAAGGAAGCATACTAAAGTAGCAATATCGAGCATCCTTGACCCGACATATATTTTAGTCCATAAGGACATATAATAGGATTACATAATGATTCAAGTGGCTCAAACAGCGACAAATAGGGATTTATTCGTCTCTCCCACTATAATGGTCATCTCAAAGCACATAGAGTATGAATATATGTTGTGGGGTTCTCCCATAAAGGGCATGTCACTCTAATAAATAACACCACACGAAACTTAGTCTAGCCGCTATATAAACGCCTAACATGAATTTCTAACAACATTCACTCTCACAACGTCTGTTCTAGAAGTTCATATTCTGCTATCTACAAGCTTCATAAAGTGTTGTCAACTTCATGATCGATTAAATAACATGGTCTTATCTTAGCTCTAACTAAGGCGACGTACAATATATAATTATCATCTGCTCGTCCATTTGACGCCAAAGTTATAACGTCTCATCTTGCACATAATCTCAGTGTTTAGGCGATTCATCTATGTGAGTAGATCGAATCAAGTCTGGATACATCTTTACAAAAATACATACATAAAACATAAAAACCACAACCACACATAGTATAAAATAGGAATGATGTAAACAAGAATGTCATACAAAACTAAAAATAATGTATCAACAAATATATCAGATCCTATACAAACCCACGCTCCTAGAATGAGCAAGAAATACATCTCTAGCAGTAGGCTTAGTTAAGGGATCAGTCACCATCATGTCAGTAGATATATGATGTAGGACCACGCAAATGTTTAGTCTTTCCATGATACTTGGGATCCTTAACATTTGCCAAAACTGTCATGCTATCATATTACATAAGAACGACCTCCTTCTTGTAGGCCTTGATAGTTAATCTCTGTAAAAAATCTCTTCAGCCACACAGCTCCTGAACAGCTACTGAGCATGCGATGTACTCGACCTCTATCGTAGAAAGACCAATACATGTCTGCTTCTCACTGCTCCAAGAGATATAGCCACTACCAAGTATAAACGCATAACTTGATATGGACTTACGCTCACCTCTATCACTGACTCAATCCGCATCACTGTAACCTCTCAATCTTTAATCACCCGCATGATAACATAAGACAAGGTCAGTAATACCATGAAGGTATCTAAAAATTCTCTTGACAGCTGTCCAATGAGCTTTACCAGGATTACTCTGGTATCGACTGACCATGCCTATAAGCATAATAAGGTAAGGAAGTGTACGCAACATAGCATACGTTAAGCTCCTAACTGCTGTTGCATATGATAATTTAGACATACGTTTCTTTTCTTCATCACTCTTAGGACATTGATAAAGGCTTAAGACCCATCCTTTTTCCATTGGGGTGTCAACTGGTTTTGAGTTGTACATTTGAAATCGCTCAATTATCTTCTTCACATAAGATCCAGAAATTTCTTTGGGCGATCCCTCACAACCTTCACGCCTAGCACATAGCTACCCTTCCCCATGTCCTTCATCTCAAAAGTTAAGGACAACCATCTCTGAGTGGCAGCTATAAGATCTATATCATTGCCGGCCAAAAGTATGTCATCTACATACAAAACAAGTATAAGAACTTTATTATTCGACCTTTTTATGTAACAGGAATGATACTCATTGAGCACATCCTTCGCGAGGTAGACACAATGATCTTTCTCGATCATGTCAAAACCATTGGATGTAATAAATTGATGGAACCTTAAATTTTATTGCCTCAAAAACTATTTAAGACCATATATGAAACGATTTAAGCAGCAAACTTTGCGCTCTTGTCCCTTGACTTCAAAACCCTCCGATTGAGTCATATAGATCACTTCCTCAAGTTCTCCGTTTAGAAACACAGTCTTAATATCCATTTGATAAAGTTCATAATCTTGTTGGGCCGTAATCGAAAGGATAAGACGTAGAGATACGAATCTCACTACTGAAAAAAAATATCTCCATAATCTATCCCTTGCATTTGAGTATAGCCTTTTGACCCTAAACGCGTCTTATACTTGTCAATCGATCTGTCAGTCTTGTGTTTGATCTTTAGAAGCCACTTGTTCCCAATGACCTTATGCGCAGACGGAAGAGATCAACCAAGTCCTAGACCTTATTCTTAATATTAGAGGCTAATTCTTCTTGTATGGCAGTATTTCATTCGTTGCTTGCACTTGAAGAGAGTACATCCCAAATTGAAGCAGGCTCCATCTTCATCAATAGCAACGTGGGTACACATAAGAGCCTCAATCTCTCAATCTCAAATAGACGATGAGGAATTTTGTCACGTGCACTTTTTCTCACTTACGTCTCACTAGTATTTGGTATGTCATCATCGATAGGTACACTCTTATCGTTTAGTGTACTTCTACTTGGTTGTGAAATATCTCTATTATCCTTAACGACCTTACGATAATAAACTAATTCCCCTCCTTCGCTTGAGGATGGTAAAACTGTCTCATTTTCCTCTATCTCATAGAGGTCCAAACTTTTTTGAATGTCTCCTAAAGAAGGGAACTTTTTCTCAAGGAAGTCAATATCCCGAAATTCAATCTCAATCATACCTCCACCATCTTGATGTTCACCATACATCACGTATCCTTTCGAGTTATCAGAATATCTTATAAAGATAACCTTTCTAGCTTTAGGACCTGGTTTTCCAAACTTATGGGAAACATTGTGAACATATCCTACAGCATCCCAAGGACGTAAATGGTAGAGATTAGATTTATGTTCAGTTCATAACTCATATGGAGTGAAAGAAACCGACTGAGAAGACACTCTATTAAGTATGTAGGCTGTAGTCAACAAAGCATCCCCCAGAATGATATTGGGAGGTTGACTTGCGCCATCATCGAGCGAACCATATCAAGTAAGATTCTATTCCTTCTTTTCGCTATATCATTTTGTTATGGAGTATAAGGAGTAGTGAGCTGCCTAACAATTCTCTTTTTTTTTTTTTTTTTTTTTCACAATATTCATTAAATTGAGATGACAAATACTCGCATCCACGATCGGTTCTAAGTACTTTTAACTTTTTTTCTTTTTCATTCTTAACCCCAGCCAAGAAATGTTTGAAGCAATCAAAAGCCTCATAACGGTGAGGTAACAGATACACATAACCAAAGCGCGTATAGTCATTAATGAATGTGAGAAAATATGAAGCATCATTGCGTGCTTTGACACTCATAGGACCACAAAAGGCTTCCTGCATGCCTTTTCTACCAAACAAGCCTTACATGTAGGCAACTTGACCTTAGCGAGTGGGCCTAAAAGGTCTTCCCTTGCTAATCTAGTCATACAATAGAATCAACGTCAATATCTTTATCATTGCCAACATTCACATCAATATCAGCACGAACAACAAAAGATGAAGAAATAGAATTGCATAAAGTTGCATGTCCAATCAAAGTACCATCAAGTAAAATGTGTATACCATTATTCGAGAAATTAACATGATATCCAAGGGTAACTAAATATAAGACAAAAATCAAATTATGTTGTACTACTGGAGTATATAATACGTCATGTAATAATAAGGACCGTCCTCCATGCAAATCGAAGTTGGTAGCATCCCACTCCCAAGGCGTCCTCCACAGTGCCATTCCCATGTAGATTCTTTGAAAACCTGGTGGAACCCTTTTATAATCTACAAAGCCTCCATAATTCCTCGTCACATGTTTTATTGCTCCTGAGTTTACAATCCACATAGGAGAGTTATTAGCAACAAGTACATGAGAGCATACACAGATAATGCTCAAGGAATTATATATGGATACCTTCTTCGTTTTAGTGCACTCACGAGCGAAGTTATCCATATTTTAACAGTTATAGCACTTGATCTTTGCCTTATCTTTCTTTCCACCACGTCTGCCCCTTGGGCACTTAGCCATTTTTCCTTCTTTAGCACCTTGTGATATAGAACCTGTCAACTTTCCCTTGTTATTATGCTTGGACCAGTTTCCATTGCGTTTGCCCGTATTGGCAACAAGAGTTGTAGTGCGGGTCGCTTCCTCGCGCTCTGCCTCACGCTCCACATTACGAGATATGTCGGCAAAGTTCTTGTACTCATTGTGGATCAGAATCTGCTTCATGTTAGTCCATTAGTCTGGCAGGGAACAAATGATAGCTAGCACTTGATGTTCGTCAGAGAGTGCATTACCAGCACTTGTTAATTCCCTAGTCATGGAAGACATGATCATTAGGTGCTCTTTCATCGAGTGCTTATGTAACGCCCCCCGACTTTCCGCGTCGGAAGACACGTGAGCGTTATGCCGTCACGGACCCGGTCCGTGACAAGGCTAAACAAACCGAACGGCTTTTAGGGGTATAAAAGTTAAGGAATTATAAACAGTAACCGAATTCATAGCTTACAGTCCCAAATATCTGTTTAGCTACAACATTAAAGCGGAAGCAATACAGATCGATTATTACATTTAATCAATATAGACACCTGATCTGCTATAATATCCAAAGTACGTGGGATCATCTAAATGCATGCAAGCTCACTCTAAGAGCTTCAGGTGCTGTTGGGGGCATACCTACAATTGAAAGACATAACCGTGAGCTAACGAACCTCAGGAACCTCTGGTGCATGAATCCCAATTACTGGGAACTTTCGCTAACGGCTATGGCGACCGTCGAAAGTCCCTAAAATATTTTTATATATATAGGAAAAAATATGGGCGCCATATCACACAACATCGTTTCTCATTTCTTTATATGGCTTTGTATCGCTTTTAAAAATCATTCCTTTCTTTTGCATTAACTTAGAGTTCATGACTCGACTCAAAAACAGTGACAACTCAAAGGATTTGACCGACTCGGAGTACAGAGATAAGATAAAGTGTCAATCATCAGCCGGGTTACCCAATAGATCTGGTATATTCGCACCTGCCTACCCTGTGCGTCGTCTTGTACCTCTTGTGCGCATTCAATGTGGTATCGTTTGCCAGCATTGAGATAATTTGGGCCTCCCTACAGAGAGTAACCCATGGCGTTGCCACTACGACGTAAAAGCCACTGCATGCGTGCAAAAAGGATGGGGGATGCCCATCGCTCCCTACCTAGTTTTCACCCGTGACGATGACTCAGAGGATAATACAAGAGTGCAATGACTCAAACTCAAGCCACCAAGGCTAATCAAGGAAAATAGATGATCGCAATGGACCGAAGAAGGAACACCATGTTCGACCTTCTCAATAATTTCAAGGAAAACGACCAACGATCCACAAGGGATGTCAATGCCGTCCTTATCAATTCAAGGAGGCGATATTTCTTATTCATTTGCTTTTCATTAGTTCACATAGATGGTATAACTATGCTCCATATCCCCTAATCCCTTTTTATTAATTATTTAGCAGTCGCTTTCATATATTTCCCATGAGGGTAAATATATTATAAGGATGTATTTTAGTTCATTTTAACCCCAAATACCCCATCACATGTCAAACGTGATCGTTTATGCACGTTTGACGATTTATTTCCATGCGTAGGTGTTATATATCTCAAATACGCATTTAGGTTTAAGGTTCAGGGCACGAAAATGTATTTTTCCTGGACAGAAGGCCGTCGCTGCCGCGACCCAGGGCCGTTGCTGGCGCGACACCTGTCACGGGCGCAACATTCCCCCGTCATGGGCGCAACGCCACTATGCAGAAAATTTTCAATTTTTCCCTCGTTGCGGCCCCGACCCAGGATGGTCGCGGGCGCGACAGTTCTCCGGGCAGAACCTGCAGGAACCTCTCTGCTCGATCACCGGGCTCCCCAATTTGCGTTTTAACGCATCCAAATCATTATATACACATCATACACAGCATAAACACGTCTCAAACATGTACGGACGTGTTTGAATCGTGTGAACGAATAAAAGAGGTGTATCAGACGAGTGAGGCTACCTCGAACGCGTTTGGTTTTCTTAAGCACACGATCACATGGATGGATTCGTTGGCGTCCCCTAGCCAAGCTGCCGATGCTGATTCTTTTCCCAACCCGCTGTTGCCTTCGTTCTTACAGCATCGTGGTGATGGTGATGATCGTGAAGATGGATTGCAATGATGGAATGATGATGATGATGTTGATGATGATGATGATAACGATGTGCTGGCTGCAGGAGGCTGGAGATGGTGGCTGCGGCAGCTGATGGAGATGT
>JAOVYX010020738.1:0-16654 GCA_035668315.1 Drosera spatulata | reverse complement strand
GTAAGAAACGAATCTTGTTTCAAAGTTTTGAGACGTAACGTTACGTTCATAACATTAAAACTTGTGACGAAGTTGGGATAACTTTTTGTCGTAGAAAAATTTGAAAATTTACATATTAATCAATAAGGTGATTTTTCGAGCGTGATGGTAAAATTTGAGCGAAGGTTGTGGGAGATGTGGGATTAACTGATCCTGCGATTAAACAAAACGGGGATATTTTATTTTAAACCCACGCACTATTTCCTTTCCTTCCTTTTTCTGTTCCCATTGTTGTGCTCCACTTTGCTCTTTCCTGCACCCGGTTTTCCTCTTGTTTATGTTCAGTGCGGCACTACAACCACCAGGGACACTAACGACACCCACCCCACTTCACACACACAAGCACTCAGCCTCACAACCCTCTCCAATCCTTCACAACTCACGCGCAAGTTCAGCAGCTTCTTCTCTTCACCTCTCCTTCTCCTCAACCTGTCATCAAGAGTATCCTCTTCTCCGTGGTTGATCTGTCCTCCAAAGAAGCTAGCAAGGCCGTGGAAGAGAGTAAGGTAGCCACGACAGCGTAACAACGTAGGAGGAGGAGGAAGGAAGAGAGTTAAGGTAGCTTGAAGCGCCACAAGAATCGTGAGAAGGACGTGGATCACAATCAAGGCAAACGAGCTTCAAAACCAAACCGACAAGAGGGTGAGCCTCTTTTAACTTGTAACCTAATGTTATATGGGTCGTTTATAGCTGAATAATGAAAGAAACGACATGGAAAACAGGCCACGGAAAAAGAAACGTGTTATTTGAACCAAAAGACGAGTTATATTCGTGAGACCCCAAAACCTAAGATTTTATATATCAAACAAGCCCAAACTGAACAAAAATGATAAGAACTAAGTAAATTTTATGTCTATAAAGTTTGAGATCATTTGGGATTGAATTGGTTGGGTAAAACGCAAAAACGAACAAACTGGCCAAACCAGTTTCTTGGATAGCTTTGACGTTCGACATTAGAATGAATTTTTACCCTAGTTAGAGGCTGAGTCAGCAAATCAGTCTTGGAAAAAATTTTTAGAAGACTTCTTAAGGTTTCCAATGAATCAAGAATCACTCAATTTGATTAAGAAACGAAGAAGTTATGCATGTTCGAAATTAGGCCTGAAAATCTGAGAAAAACCCTGTCAGGCCACTGCCTGAATTCCGTCGCAGCCACGACAGGAATAGTCGCGGCCGCGACGCCTCTCAACCCACCGAGGAAAATATTTTTCAATGTATTTATGTATTGTATCAAGTCGTATACCCTTTATGTCTACTAAAATACAGTATTTGGACAAGAAACTATAGGAAAATACGCGTTTGATTGTATAAAAGGCTATGAATACAAAGTTGAATAAAAATATGTACAAGTTTACATATTTGTGCGATATACGTAAATACGAAAAAATAACGGAATGTATGTAAGAATACGTAATGACGTAGTAGACGTATTTATGGACATATAATACACATGAATACGTAGAAATAACGAAATATATGAAAGAAGTATGTAGTAACAAACGTATCGTACTTATACTGTGTAGGAAGTGAGACGTAAACTGTTTTCCTATGGTATAAAGTAAATAACCCGAGACTCACACATAAGGTAACGTTTAGATTTCTTGTTTGGATGGCGATACATGTTAATATACAAGTTGTATATTAACGCGTGATGGGTAGTTTTGCTCTGTGCGCTGTGTGATGTGCTGTGTTATGTTTGTATTTGCGTGTTATTGTTTGATTGTATGGTAGCACTTGTAGCTTATCGTAGTTTATGATAACCTAACCCTAATAGTCCTAATGCTAGAATTTGGGTAGGTTTTTCTCCGTTAACCATGTACGATATATATATATATATATATATGATAAAGACAAGTGCTAGGTTTACAAGGTTTGGCATGCGATAATGAACAACAGGTTAGGGTCAATACAAGTTAGTCCTATAAATATTGTCATGTTAAAGATGAACATGTAAAGTAGGAATGAGCTCATGAGAGGTGAGATTAAACACCGAGTTTGTTAATCCTACTGAGTTGTTACACTGTGACTTGGGGAAGATGTCAGGTTTAACTGTACAGGGATGAGTAGTTACGACTAATCATCTTATACGCATAGATAACCCTGTGAGGTTATCAGGTTACGGGGTATCTCGCTGCAGGAGACCCTTGGGCGTCGTTATAGGTTGATCCCCTATTTCGAGTGACCATGGATTTTAAGCTTCTAGAAGAAGCTATGGTTTACATGTTGAGTCAAGGTCACAGTGTTAACAAGAGGGTATTTGTGGTCTATCATGAATGTTAATTGCAAGACTAATTTTGATGTGGTCTCAGGACAGATTGTTTTCTTTTTTTTTGTCTTTTTGTGCTTCCCCTGAGAAGGGGGCCGGTATGTTACTGAGCTCGTATAGCTCACGGCGTTGCGTTTCTTTTGTTTCTCTATTTTTTCTTTTTTTCAGGTGCAAGAAATGAAGATGGATATTGATTAAGTTATGACCATGTTTGTAATAAATATGTTTGAGATAGTATTTTAAGATTCCGCCGTATCTATATAATATTTAAGTAAACTTGTGGACTTAGTATGACGATGCTTTAAGTGTAATTTTATTTAGTACTTATTGTAAACTCGGTTAAGTTGAATTGCCTGGTTTGGATTTGTAGGAACCTGGCGGCAGTAATGCTACGTGGGTTTTCTAGAAAAAGATCGAAAAACTCGGGGCGTTATATATACAATCAAACGCGTATTTTTATTCAAACTAAATCCTTTTTGACTCTACATATGATTAATGACGTAATTTTTCCATGTTTTCTTGTCCAAATACTGTATCTTAACAGTCATAATACGTATATGGATTGATACGGCGTATAAAATACATTGAAAAACCTTTCCTGGACTGTTCCAGGTAAGTCACAGGCGTGAGGTAGGGAGGCTCACGCATTCTGCCAAAATTCAGGCGATGCTAGAACTCAGGCAGTACCAGAATTCAAGCGGTGTGCTCGCGTCCAGATTTCTGATTTCCTGCGTTAATTTTAAACGCGCATAACTTCCTCGTTTCTTAAACAAATTGAGTGATCCTTGACTCATTGAAAACGTCCGGAAATCCTCTACGACTTTTCCAAGAATAATTTGTTGAATCAGGCTCTAATTGGGATAAAAATTTATTCTAATGTCGAACATCAAAACTGTCCAGAAACGCCTCTGGCTGGTTTGCTAATTTTTTGCGTTTTATCCAACCAATTCAATCCCAAATGATCTAAAACTTCATAAACATAACATTTACTTAGTTTTTGTCATGTTTGTTCAATTTTGGGTTTGTTTGATACGTAAAACCTTAGGTCTCGGGTCTCACGAGCATAACTCGTCTTTTGGTTCAAATATCACATTTCTTTGTCCGTGGCCTGTTTTTCTTATTATTTTTCTTATTTTTGATCGCATATGATCAGTTAGAGATTATGAAGAGAGAAGACAAAGCTCACCCTCTTGTTGAAATGGATTTGAGCTTGTTTTGTTTTCCTTTGACATGATTAGCTCGACTTTACGTTTTCTTATTTTGTGGCTCGTGTCCCTCTCTCTCGGTCTATTCTCCTTCCTTTAATGATGATCTTCCCTGCGTCCTTGCCTTCTCTACCGCCTTGTTGTATTATTTGAGGAAAAAAAATACAAAGAAACAATGGAAAAAAACAAGATAATGAAGAGAACAAGAGGAAGAAGAGAGTGAAGTGAAGAGGAGAGTGAGGGAGATATGCTGATGGTCTTGGTGATAAGGATGGATGGAGGAGTGGATAGAAGGAAGTAGTGGGCTTGGTGGTGGAGTGAGTGGAAGGGAGTAGTGAGCTTGGTGGAAGAGTTAGGCGGGGAGTAAAGAAGTGGTGAGTGGGAGGAAAAGAGAGAGAGAGAATTGGTGGGGTAATTCAAAAAAAAAATAAAAAATCCTCATTTTATTTAATCGCAGGATCAATTAATCTCACATCTTCCACAGCCTTCGCTCAAAATTTACCACCACGCTCTGAAAATCATGTTATTAACACTAACATATAATTTTCCAAATTTTTCCGCGATAAAAGTTATCTCAACTTCGTCACAAGTTTTAATGTTATGAACGTAACGTTACATCTCAAAACTTTGAAATGAGATTCGTTTCTCTCTTTTAATTTATTATATAAGGAGGAAACGCATATTCTCGCTATATTTATCAATTACAATTATTATTTGGGCATACTTTTTTTTATATTCATTAATATTTATTTGATCTCAATTTTCTGGCGTTTTACATTTGATGATGACGATAGTCAACGAAGATGACGACGGATGAGACGAAGAAGATTTATTTTTTATTTTTGTATGAAAGATGTAGATTTACTTCCTTTTAAAAAAAGTATATAATTTTTTTTTTATTTTTTAAACATTGATTTGATTTGATTGAGGACAAATTTGATAAAATCTTAATTAGATTTGAAAAAGTGATCTTCTGTGCGACAAAAACAAGTTGATTGCTTTTTATGTAAATAATGTTGAAAAAAATGATCATGGGTATTCTCTCAAAAATTAATAAGGCTTGATGAATGCGCCACATAAAAGACATAAAAATAGATGTGATTATAAAGATAAAGTGAAGTAAATTTTGAGTTGGTGAATTATTGAAATTTTTTAGCTTTTTGATGTTTAAAATTTAAAAAAATCAAGTTTAAATAATCACGGTTGTATTTCACCTGGCATATATTTATATAAAACATATCACAAGTGTGTTGTCTAGCTTAATCTTGATACTTTGAATTCTTGACTAGAATCATCGCAAATCATGATACTATACATTAACAGATGGTTTCATATCGTTTATCAAAACTATAACAATCAAAACCACAGAAACAAAATATCAATAAGAAAAATAAATAATTATTTTTAAAATAATTTTTTTTAAAGTAATCTTAAATATTTTATTTAAATAAAATAGAAAATAAAAAATAAAAGCCATTTTTATAATAAATTTTTTATTTTGTACTAACTCCCTCTTAAAATATAATGAATAGTTTGATCCGTCATGCGAATTTATGTGCGTGTGTTGAATTTTTATTATTTTTTTTAGTGATATGGGATGTCAGTGAGATTTAGGAGAGGGAATGAGAGAGAAGGAAGAAGAAGATGATAAATGCATTGTAATTGGTGATAATTTGTTTTGATATTTTTTATCAAAAAAGATTATTAAATATATTATATTGATTATAGTTTGAGATAATCCGAATAAAAAATATGATCTCTATATATGTGACCGGGGAATATTTTAATTTCATCAATTAAAAAAATAAAAATCAATTTTATAATAATTTTTTTATTTTGTATTTTTATTTTATCAATTGAAGAAATAAAGTCAATTTTTTATTTTGTACTTCTGACTCGAGTCTCTTGTTACACCTTATCCATCATGGCATCATCTACCCATCCCGTTTCACCTTCGAGTCCTGTCCTCCCCCGCCGGCGGCGACGATGATGCTCGGCGGCCTCATATCTCCACCACCACTCTCCTCGCCGTCACTTCACCTAACTCGACCCCTGAGCAACGCCGTTCTCCTCTCCGCCCCCATTTTCCCTACACAAACCCTCCATTTGCACCACCACCTCACCCCTCCAAAACCACCGGTATATGCTCTCTATCAATGAATCAATCTATCTAGATAGATTTTATCATACCCAGTTGATCTTTATGTGTGTTTCTTTCTTTCACAGGGGCGATGTGGGTGTATCGTGTTTGCATTGAAGAAGCGGAATGCTAGAGGCAGAGGCGGAAGTGGTGGTAATGGTGGTGGGAATGGGAAAGCGACTGTGCTGGAAGCGGAAGTGGTCGACAAGGACGAAAACGAGGAGGAATTCGAGTTCTCTGAGGATGACGACGACGACGGACTCGAGTTCTTAGATGATTTTGATGACGATGTGAATGATGATTATGAGGAGGAGGAGGAGGAGGAGGCAGAGTTTGAAGGGACTAAATATGGGAAACTGAAATCGTGGATGAAGAAGAAGCCGACGGGGTTCGGAGAAGGGAAGGAGTACGATACTTCGCTAGAGGAGAAGTTGCTTGAGGAGATTGAGCAGAGTAGGATTGCTCAGCTTGCTAATATCAATAGGCTCAAGCTCGAGGCCTCCAGGCCTATGTCCAAGAAGTTGGAAAAGGGTTGGTAAATTCTGTGACCCTATGATCTTGGGATTCTCTGTTTGTCGTTGATCTGCTGCATCGCTTCTGTCATAAGTGGTCGGTTAGTGGTCGGTTGATACTGCTTCTGAGTCATAGTCAATGGGTTACATGCCCTTGAGAAATATGGTTGTTGGGAATTCTGTTGTGGTCTGTAGCTTCAACAGTGTTGCTTTCACGGAGTTTATTTTTGAAATAATTAGTAGTATGTTTTATGGGGTTTCTCTATGATGGGTTCGACATTGCCTGGATTCTGAACTTTTGAGACGACTGTTATGAAGAATCCTTGATAAATGGATTATGGGATTTTATTAGGCTGTGGAAACATGGTGTTCGAGGTCATTGATAGGTCGGGGGAGGGTTAGGTGTTGCCAGCGTTTAGTTAGGGCTTGTTGAGAAACTACTCCCTTGTCGTGCAATGTGCATCTTAGCTTATCAACTTGACCTGGGGAATACAACCGTCGACTACCTTGTTGCGATTGTAAATGACGTGGATTTCCTAGCATCAAGGGGTCCCTGGTTCCTTTTTGTATCAGGAATAATGATCACGACATATTTTCAAAGTTGTAAGAGATGTCTATCTGGAGTAAGATGATGTGAATTGTTTTTGAACTGAAGTTTATCGAAAAAATGGACTTATCAATAATGCCGAAGTCTCCTGATATAGTAAATACTATGAAATTTGAAGGTTTGATTCCTCCATTGCTTCTGAACACCTTAATTCCATGCCATGCAGTTCATGTGCTGATGTGCTTACTTCTTACTCCTGTCATAAAGTCCAGTTAGATATGACCTACATTGTCGAGTTTTACTCTGCAGCTCCTGAAGTTATCCCAACTGGGATTCGTGTTCTCATCACCAACCTTCCCAAGAAAAGGAACATCCACAGAGATCTCAAATCAGCATTTAAAGAAGTTTCCGGGATTATTAGCATATCGCCCATGGTCTCTGGAAACAAGAAGACTAGAGATCCCATCTGCAAAGGTCTTGCTTATGTGTATTTCAAATCTATGGATGAAGCAAACAGGTATGTTAATGTAATGTCACTTCGTGTATAGCTGAAGACAAAGGCCGTATGGTATTTGTTGCTGCGGAAGAAGCCAAGACTATTTATATATTATTTTGCTTGCTACAGATTCATTGATTTATTCTCGGATCAAACTGTTACTTTTGGTAAGGCTGTGAAGAAGTTGAAGTATGAATTGGTGAACTCAAGCGATTCAGATGATAAAGAAACTAGAGATGAAAAAAAGAAGACTCGTGCTCAAGCGACAACTGTTACTTCTGGTAAGGGTGAGAAGAAGTTAAAGTATGAACTGGTGAGCTCAAGCGATTTAGATGATAAAGAAACTAGAGATGAAAAAAAGAAGACTCGCACTCAAGCGACAATTGTTACTTCTGGTAAGGGTGAGAAGAAGTTAAAGTATGAACTGGTGAGCTCAAGCGATTCAGATGATAAAGAAACTAGAGATGAAAAAAAGAAGACCCGTGCTCAAGAAACAACTGTTGCTTTTGGTAAGGTTGAGAAGTTGAAGTATGAACTGGTGAGCTCGAGCGATTCAGATGATAAAGAGTCAAGAGATGAAAAAAAGCAGACCCACGCTCAAGCGACGTTAATGGATATTGTAGTGGAGGGACGGAAAAGGGTTGATTCCAATAACAACGAGCTGTCATTAAGCTTACGGGAAGATGACGATCCTGAGAGCTTCCATGAAATCATGGATGAAGTTCCAACTGAGGATTCTGAAACCTCAACTGCATCACAGCAAGACTACGGCACAGAATCAAGTTTGGAATCTACTTCTGATTTATCTCCATCAGCGAATACAAAGAAGAAGAATGAAGCGGACAAGAAGTCAAAAGTGAAGAAGAAGAAGATGGGCAAGTCTCCAGCATTAAGTATTACCGGAGCTGCAAAAAGGTTTGTTCTGGATGTCAATCCTTTAAACTCATGGTTTAAAACTTGATGGCTGCCTCCCAGGTGGTGGCAGCACAAATCCGCTCATCCCCGTAGCTTTCTATGGTTTGATTATATATTCTATGTATGATGTCAGCCCGTGCAGAAGAACTAGAATCCTGTCATCTTGCAATATGCATACCAGGAACATTGTTGATACTTTGACTGTTCTGTGGTGTGGTTGACAAGGAAAAGTCCATATTTCCTGATGCCATACAGAGCTACATGGTTACTTGTGTAGCTGACACCGATACTGTTCCGGCTGTTTACGAGCATGCGAACTTGCTAAATCTTCTGATGGTGGAATGTTTTTATGTCTTTCATCTAAGAGGATGGTTAATGATAATGCAGGTTAAAGTTGAAGGAGAAGGCTATGCTAGCAGGTGTATTCTCTAAATACGCAAAAGAATTCAACCCGGCATCAGAAGGAAGATAATAAGAGCAATGTAGATTGGCAATAGCATATTCGGCAGTGGAAATCTGGATCAAGGGGAACATTTCCTTAGGAGATAATTGTGGCCTTGGTATCTTGTATAATACCTGTAATACTTCAGCTGTTTAGTCCATTTTTACCATGAATGCTATTCTTCTCCTTGAAGCTCAAAATTTTGAGTTTTTATCCATTCCGTCAAGACATATGAATGATACCGGCATATGCAAGTAGCATGCTACGGAGTATTACTTTCTTGGTATTGGACTTTTGGTTCCTCTTTGTAAAGCATATGTATCTTCCGGGACAATCAATTAGTTATCATGGATTAGTCATAGTCTTGTTCGAAGCATCAGCACTTAAACAAGAAATATGTCTTCATTGTTTGCAAAATACAAATAAAAATGTGCCCCAATTACTTACCATCTAAAGAAGCATAATCTTGTACGGACATTGGTCGGGCTCAGTTTTTCAAGTAGAACCAGGTTTGAATCTTATGAATGAAAGAATACAAATGTAAGAGTCTTATTTTTTTTAATGGATTTTTACAATTCAATTCTGGATAAATAAAGGGTATTAAAAAAAAGAAATATAATGACATAACAAAACGTGATTTTTGAATGAATATTAAAAGAGATAAACTTATGTTTTGAAACGATTTGATATATTAATGATTTTCTATGATGACATTCACGAATTTAGATAATTTTATTTAAAAGTTCAATACTCGACTACTCCTATTAAAGAACCATTTGTCATCACATTGGTCCAAAATTGAAACCGCATCCCTCGCCGGAACCCCTCATACTCAGCATAGCCACCGCCGTCGCCGCCTGAATCCATCATCGTCAAATGCTCCGACTCCACAAACTCTCTCGCCACTCCCACACCCTCCCCGCTTCCCTTCCTCTCATCCACCGCTCTCTCATCACACCACCACCGCGATCCTCCGCCGCCGCCGCCTCCACTTTCCTAGCCGGCGACGGCGTTTCCTGGACCTCCCTGGGCGTCTCCGAAACCCTAGCTAACTCCCTCTTCAGAGCCGGCCTCCATCGACCTTCTCTCACACAGGTTCATAATTGAAACATTATTCGTTTGTTTGTGATGATTATGTTAATGAATGTGATGATTAAATTGTGTGTGTTGTGTGTTGTGAATTTGTGATTCCCAGGCTGCTTGTGTACCGTCGATATTGGCTGGGAGTGATACGGTTGTGGCAGCGGAGACCGGTGGTGGGAAGACTCATGGATATCTTGTTCCGATTATTGATAGGTTGTATGGTGAGAGGAGGAATGTGGTTTGTGGTGGAAAAGGAGGCGGATTTGATAGGATATGTGTTGTGCTTTGTCCGAGTGTTGTGATGTGTGATCAAGTTGTTAGGATGGCTAATGGTTTGCGTGATGATAAGGGAGATCCGCTCGTCTTCTCGGATGTTCTCCGTGGAACTCGGGTATAGATATTTATCTATTTATCGTGTTTTAGCTTCTCGATGTGGTTGTGAAATGAGAAACTATTTAGCCTTGTGAAATTGTCAATTCATTATCTGCTGGAGTTAGATGATTGGAATGGCGGAATGTTAATGGATCGTGCAGTGTGGTGCATGGTCTGAGCTACACACATTAATGGTCTTTCCGTGCTTTCATAGTGTGCCAGGATAAATATTGGCTTTTGTTGGATGTTACATAAATATTCTAGCATGAATCCTTAAGTATTTTGCTCTGTTCTACTAGTGAACAAAGGTTAGGGAAGAGATTCTGTTGATCCTTGGTGCTTTTTACGTTCAAGGCATTCTTGTTTCATAAATTAGAGAGATGTATTCAGTATCTGTTAGTGTCACTGGATTGGGGTTAAGGAGCTAATTGTGAGGAGCTCGATATGTATCCCTATTTCGGCTGGATTGGGCTAATTGTGACCATCGAGTCTGAGAAGTTGATGTTGTAAATTGCAGGGATGGCCAGTTAAGAAACCAGACGTGGTTGTCGCAACCCCTTACAAGCTTCTAAGTTATCTTTATGCAGTTCACCGAGAAAGAAACCGACCGTTTAGGTTCTTACACAGTGTGAAATATGTTGTAAGTGAAGTGATTGCATATTCTTATGTTGTCCATGATGAGCTTTTTGCTACCTTCTTGGCTGCTGATACGAAATAACAGGTCTTTGATGAAGCAGATTTGCTACTTTCTGGGAGATTCCTCACTCAGGTTATTCGCCTCATACACATGCTTCAATTTGACGAGAAGCGTTCTTCTCAAACACTGAGGTTGGTTGATAAAGGAAGAAGTAAAGCAAATTCAAATCCCATCTTGTGCATTGACTCAGGTGATGGAAGCGGCAAGTTAAAGAGATCTTTCTTTGAAGAGGAAGGGAATTTTTGTGATGTTACTGAAGTGAAACACTTGTTAATAGAACCGGAACCTGGCTCTGACAAGAGAAAGGACCGGGAGCAACCTAAAAATTCCTATATGCGAAATAAGCAGTATATCTTTGCTGGTGCAACACTTCCTCTAAATAGAAAGAATGCTGTTTGTGGTATTTTGGAACTTTTTTTTGGAGATGCAAAGTGGGTCAGTGGGAGCTATCTTCACCGTCACAATCCCAGGTATCATTACATATCAATATGGCTCGACTAACCTATATGTGCATTGTCATTATTCACCTGGCAAGAGATATTTTAGTATCATTATATCATATTAATCTTTGGCAGTAGATTATTTGTGGGTAACTTAACGATTGGTTTGTGTGCTGTCCGACCTGTTCTGGCGGTTGGGATCCTTCCAATTTTTTTTAATTAGTAATTTTTTGCTTGCTGTTGAAATTGAAGATTCAATTGACTTCTTTTTCTTTTTTTTTTTTTTTTTGTTGCTGTAGACTGCAACAGAGATGGGTTCAGATTACTGGTGATACTCAGATTAATGCTCTGATTAATGCTCTGTGCAATATTAGCTCTGGCGAAGGGAAAAATCGAACCTTGGTGTTTGCTAACAATGTTGAGGCTGTCGAATCTGTGACTCAAAAACTGCTAACAGCAGGCATTGCATGTTCTTGCTACCATACAAAGTGCACTCTGGAGGAGAGCATAAAGCGTTTGGCGGAATTCCACGAGAGAGGTGGTGTTCTAGTTTGCACCGATGATGTTGTTCGTGGGCTAGACATACCTAATGTTTCACATGTAATTCAGGTAATATGGTTTCTTGTTGAAAGAATTTTGATTCTCCTGTGTTTGAATGTCTTGGATAAAGCAGTAACTTTATATTTTATTGAATGTTCCCTGTCCGTATTGTGGTATTCAGTTCTCTGATGTTTTGTGCACTTGGGAGTTGTCTTTTTGCAGGCAGAACTTGCTACTTCAGCTGTAGATTACTTGCATAGACTGGGCCGAACAGCTAGAGCTGGTCAACCTGGTCTAGTAACGAGTCTGTATACTGAATCCAATCACCGTCTTGTTGCTGCAGTTCGTGAAGCGGAAAAAGCCGGAGATCCTGTGGTAATTCTGCCAACTGACCTAAATCTTGGACTGTAGTTAACAATAACACTGTGATATGTAGGATCCGCTACTCAACAAGATATTTGAGGCATAATTCTTATATACTTTTACTCACGAAGTACGTGTATGGTGTTCCCAGTGTACAACAGGCACGAGGTCTTAGAGAATCCAGCAACTATGCTGTGGACTTGTTTCTACCTTGTCCTTTTGGCTTTGGACGAAACCAATGTTCTTGTTAGAACGTGTGACTGAGCCTCAGGCAATCCATGGGAGAAGAAGTTGAACAGGAACATATAGCAGGAGCTTCAAGGAAAGACGATTTTAGAAGCTAGATAGCATTTTTTTGAACTTCAAAGAAGAAAGGAAATCGGTGCCTGCAAAAGAATAGGCTCTAATGCTGTCTGAGTTGTTTAGATGATTTCATTTTCACTGTAGATTAAGTTGGTTGGTCCTTGTTTAGTTCTACTATTATCATGCAGGCTGCTGCAAAAACTAGTTGGCAAATGCACTTTACAGTTCACATCCTTCCTTTGTCGAGCTGACTTTGAGTTGGTCCTCTTTATGCGTTTCTGTGAAATCTTCACTTCAATAAATCATCAATAATTTCTGCTTCGTTTTTTCTCCAACTGCAGTGGACAGCATTCAGCAATTATCCGGAAAAATAAGCTCACTGCTTACGAATTCAACTAGTATGCCTTGCTACAAGCTTCATGTGAATTGTGAAAGAAAAGTTGGCGGGACCTTCAAACGTATCTCTCAAGATGCAAAATGCGTCACTAGAAGCTTCTTGCATTATCAGTATTCATACGGCCATGGACATGTGTGCACTAGAGATAGATATAAGATACTGACTACAGCACTCAGACCCAGGTAGGCAGGTATAGACATATTCTTTCATGTTTATGATTTCTTTATGACTGAACTAATAGTTGTCCATGCTAGTCAAACTTTCATTCTAGTTAGCTGTTACATTCATTTCGTTCCCATTCGAGTCACCTTGGTGTAGGATTTTGGCGAGTCTATTGACGCTTCAGGCTCTGCATTGCGGTACAATCTGGTAGAAGCTCTCATAGATGCTGGGAACCACTGCTTTATGTCTGCCAAATCTTCGAGTCGTAACATGATGCTCGCTAACGGCGTTGAGGCAGTTGAATCTGTGGCATGTATACTGCCAACAGCATGGATGGTGTGTTTTCAACTATTTGTTGCCATGGGAACGGCTCCTAAAGGGAAAACACAAATTGCTCGGATGAGCTCCGCAATGAGGCCATGAGAGGGGTGGTGTTCTGGTATCCAGTGATCCCGCTGCTTGTTGGATTGATATTGGGTTGAATGTATTAGAGCAAATCAAAATTTGGAATAACACCAGTCGTGACTTGTGAAGAAGGGCAGTTCGATCATAACTTATAACAGTTCGACAGAGTTCTGAGTGCTATATTTATGTATTTCAACCAACATTAACAGAGGTAAATAAAAAACCTGTTGCATTCGATTCCTACAGAACGAGATAAATTAATCACGTTCCTCTACCGTGTCTTCCAACTCCTCCACCACCCCATCACAGCAAAGTCAGCTTCTCTGATTCTTTGATTCCAACCAGACCAAGGACTAACATAGTCATCGTTGTGGAATGATGCCTTCCACGGCTTTTTGATGGCTATGATCTCAACAAGACACCATTCTTCATTGATGGCTGTGCCGAATCCTTGGTCTTGTTGGAGTTAAAAGGAAGAAGTTGACTTCGCTGTGGTGGTGTTGATTGATCGATTAGAAGAATGTGAATATGTGATACATTAAACTCATTCGGGAATAAAACAACCACCATTTAGTTATTCCCGTCATGCGTAGATAATGCTCGTTCTGCAGAAAAAAAGATGAACTATATATCGCTGGTTCTCACTTACCAGCTTCTTTTGTTGCCTTTTTAGTTTTCAGAAAACTCTTGATTAGTTCAACTTGTTACTTATCCTGCATTATTGTCCTTTGGTCATTGTTGTTGGTGGTAGTTGCTAGAATTTTAAGTCCAAGCATTTGCCAAGTCTTTGGCTTTATCGTTCTGATTAGATCTATTCAATGTCGACTCCTTGCGTTGTTGAGGTTAATACTTTTGGCCAAATCTTTGTAGCTCATAGCCATAGCGTGTTCCCGTCGAAGAGTTATAGTGAACCCAAACACGGGCTTCAACAGCAATCCCATCAGAGCAATACGGATGCATAAACCGCAATCAACCCTAGGCTTTAACAGCCATACGGATGAAAGGGTCCCTTTTCTGATACACCTGCATCGTTTTCTTCGATGATTCGTGTTAGCAAACATGGTTAACAAGATCTCCACCAAACTGAAAATAGACGAGTAAATGTGGACAGCTCTACTTTATACGAAGTAAACTCGCATAACATATTTGCATGATTTGCACAGGTACAGTGACTTCCATAACATACAGTACCTCGATTAATGTAGCAAATTACTGTTTCACAAATTAAGGCAAAAAAACCAAGAAAGATATAGCTCTTATATGCACAAGGTCCATCCTCATCCCAAAGAGAAACCAAAATCCTGAAACTACAAAACTTGTCTTCCAGTTGAAGTGCTCTAATAGTTGCCGCAGCATCGAACGCAAAGGTTCTGCACCGATGACATCCATTCTTGTGCCCAGAAAAGGGACATACGAGAACAGCTGGTGGAGGAAACTCTCTCTAGTGTGAACTATAGCTGCTTGTCTACACTCACACTCAAAAGAGCAGGGGAAATCCGCAACTGGAACCAGATAAACCTGACCCAAACTCAAAATTCGACCGAAGTAAACGCCATACTGTCGCTTCTGATTCACGCCATATTTGGTTGAAGATATAATGCAAACTCTCACCAGTCCACAGAACACCTAGAAATAGATGGCCAACTCCTTTCCAGTCATCTCAAGCACATGATCACTGGCATCTTTCAGGGCACTCTGCATATGCAAGATGAAAGCTAGTTTACTATGGGTAAAATAACCACATCACCTCGTACACCAGAAAGATAGAAAAGATACAAAACCATTCAAAAACTGTAATCTATACCAGCCCTAGTTTAGTAATAAAGTTACTGGCAAAATTAATAGATGAGATGGCAACATCTTCATTGGACTTGAGTGCTTTTGCAATAGCGAAGGCACCAGGATCCTGTCCAGAGACCTCATGTAAGAAAGAGTAGAAGAACATATTGATTCCACTAGAAATAGCCACGGGAATGGTCGCATTACCCTTATTTCATTGAATGCAAGGTCGAGCGATGCAAGGGTTTCATTAACAACTTTCAAGCTCTGGGCCAAGCTCTTAGTACCCTGAGACAAAAATGATGTTCAAGTGAAGAAAGGACAAGATAAAAGATAAATGATAATTCTTGGCAAGAACAAACCTCATCCATGAGTCCATTTGCTCGCAAGTCCAAAGTTGATATGGTTCTATTGTACTTCAGAACATCAGCTATGTACTCCGCACCTTTCAATCCAATCTGAAGTACCACAATGAGTTCCCAAGTTTACTAATAGCTGAAGAGGATATCGAGCACCAGCACTACGGCCTACCTGACACCAACCAAGTTCGAGTGTCTGTACATTCCCATGAAACTTTAGAACATCACATAAAGCTTTTGCACCATCTGGGCCAATGGGATTATAACCAAGATCCAGCTGCACCATGGAAAAAAGAATTTTATGATGAAAACAGAAAGAAGCGCCTGAAAGGGGTGAAAGAGAAGATGGAGATGTGGAAGAAGGGAAGAGCTTACGGTATTAATGACATAGTTATCCTTCAGGGCATTAGCTATACAACTAACCCCCACAGCATGAATGTTATTCCCCCCCTGAGAATAACAGATGTATATTATGCTGAAGACACCAAAATTAGCGTTCAATCTAAAGCTGTTCTATCTTACCAAATCTAAAGTCATAATTGAGCGGTTTTCCTTCAATGCATCAGCAATTTCCTTGGTCCCCTGGGAACTTTAAGGCATAAGATGCTCATTTCACACAGAAGCCGTATCAAGAGTGCATAAAGAGATGACCATGAGGGGGAAAAAAAAGATCCATGGAGTTCATCAGCTTTCAAACAAAGAACACAGCATGCATTATAGACAATCTAAAACAGGAATAACAGACAGCACCAAAAAAACGAACATAGGAGGACACAAGACATAAAGACTAACAGTTAAAAAGTTTTAAGGCTCACGATGCAGAGTGACGCAGCTTTAGCAAACCAAATTCATAAATACCAAGTTCTATACTTATTACGTTGTTTGATTTTTTAGGCCATTCAATTCTTTTGGTATTAATATAAAGAGGAGACCTGAGAACCATCTGGTCTTTTGCCTTAAGCACAACTTTACCCTCTGAATCTTTGGATTCATATAGGAAAACAAAACCTCATGTGTAAGACTCTTCCAGCCTCACAAACATACAAATCAAATGGGATAGTTTATGATTGAATTCATCACGTAGAACTAACCAAACATCAATATAGAACTAACTGGAAAACATCATTACCTCGTCTCCAATCTCATTCATGTAAAGGTTCAACCACACCAAGCTCTTGTTTTTCTTGATATA
>JAOVYX010020737.1:0-45745 GCA_035668315.1 Drosera spatulata | reverse complement strand
TCACATTCCTCACTATTGAGATTCCAGCCTATTTCTATCGATGATTGTCTTTGTGTTTCTCCTATGCAATGCGCATCTTGTAGTTCATTATTGAGTATTTCAACATTATTAATGACGGTATTTGAAATATATGTTTGATGACAAGTCTATGTATCCATTAGGATGGTGATCCGCATCTGTCTACTTTCGGCCTGATGAAAAACAGCCGAGATGGGAAAAGCTATAGTACAAATTTGGCCTATACTCCCCCTGAGTTTTTACGTACAGGTAAGTCTCACAGAGCAACCACCAATGTAT
This sequence comes from Drosera spatulata, assembly GCA_035668315.1. Taxonomy (NCBI): domain Eukaryota; kingdom Viridiplantae; phylum Streptophyta; class Magnoliopsida; order Caryophyllales; family Droseraceae; genus Drosera; species Drosera spatulata. The sequence continues at coordinate 45,448 of JAOVYX010020737.1, read as the reverse complement.
AGGCTGTTTTATTTTATAGTACATAAACCTATGTATTTAAAATGCTATTTAGTGGTGTGCTTTGTACAATCTTGTACGGCCCACCATAAGAAGTTCCATGTGCCATCTCTTTCTCTTTGTCACAGTTCTTCCCTGTACAGATCCTAGCTCCCCCTAACGTTTAAGTTAAGTTGAGGCGTTTGGTCTGGTGTCTCTACCTATTTTTGGACAAAGTTCGAGCACATGTTAAGTATGGGATTGTACTGTAATTGCTATCGATAGTTATTATCAGTGTTATAATACAAATAGATGAACTGGTGCAGCAAATATTAGGTCCAAATTATTTGGAAAAGCGTTCAATCTTTGTAATCAGAGTCTAGAAGGATAGAACTGGAATATGCAGTAATCTTTGGCAAAGTAACAATGATCCTAAAGACCGTAGAGAATGTTGCTTCTTTCTAGGAGTTAATTCAATGGGATGAATTATTCGGAAGCTTGCACTGCACAAGATAGTTTGCTAGTCAAAACCCGGATGAAGTATTATTTGATTGCTATACATAGACGTGTTGTTCTTTTCATTCATGTCGATATCCTGCTGCATGACTTGTCCTTTATCCACAAGCCAAAGGCTATATAGAACGTATTTAGTGTCATTTTGGATATGTGGAAAGTCCTCTTTCTGTTATATCGGCTGTCTTGTCTGTCATCTTGCATTTACTTCTATTTTGCGCTGGGACTATGCCTGCAGGCAGGGTCATCCCTGAGAGTGTGATCTACAGTTACGGAACGGTTCTACTAGACCTTCTGAGTGGAAAGCATATCCCTCCAAGTCATGTAGGTTGCCGTGCTATTTTCAAGATTCTGTTCTGTGTGTCATTAGTTTCACTGGCCTCATATGATTGTTTACGTCCTTGGCCTCATATGATTGTTTGCGTCTTTGTGATTATGGCTATATCCATGTATCGTTGTATCAATGTGAACTAATGATGATCTACCCATGTGATTATACAGCCTAGCTATTTGTCTGGATTTCTTTTTTCTATTTCATCTACCATATGGGAATTAGGTTGCACCCTTGCCCCCTTGCCCCCTTGCCCTTGCCCTTGCCCTTGGGCAGTAGTTATTTTGACTTTAAGCTGCTTTGCAACTATTATGATTTTTTTTGGTGTTTGCTATTTAGGTTCGATGCTACATAAGAATTGAGGAATTGATATAGATATTGATTATAGGATTAAAACAGGTTGATTGAAATGGAAGGATGTTTCAGAGGTGCTATATGATCTTAAAATACCTACCAAGTTAAAAGGAAAGTTTTACAAGAGAGCTATTCAACCAGCGATGTTGTATGGGTTAGAATGTTGGACAATTAAGTGATAGCATGTACAGAAGATGAATGTAAACGAGATGAAAATATTAAGATAGATGTGTGGACATACAAGAATAAATAGGATACAAAATGAAGTTATCAAAGAGAAAGTGGGTGTGGGTCCAATAGAAGATAAGATGAGAGAGTCACGACTAAGATGTTATCGTTATGTGAAGCGCAGACCAGTCACAGCTTCTGTTAGGAGATGTGAAATTTGGGAGTTAGCACATGTCAAGAGAGGACGAAGAAGACCCGAAAAGACCATGAGAGAAACCTTGAAGTATGATATGACCTATTATAATCTTACAGAAGATGATATACATGACAGATTGGAATGACGTCGTCGTATTCATCTAGCCGACCCCACTTGATGGGATAAAGGCTTGATTTTTTATTGTTATTTCTTTTCATGTGAATAGATAGGATACGAAATGAAGTTATCAGACAGAAAGTGGGTGTGGTTCCAGTAGAAGATAAGATAAGAGAGTCACGACTAAGATGGTATGATCATGTGAAACGCAGGTGCTGCACAATTTCTATTAGGAGATGTGAAGTTTGGGCACTAGCACATGTCAAGAGAGGACGAGGGAGACCTAAAAAGATCATGAGAGAAACCTTAAAGTATAATATGGTCTATCATAATCTTATAGAAGATGATGTACATGACAGATTGGAATGGTGCCGTCGTATTCATGTAGCCGACCCCACTTGATGGGATAAAGGTTTGATTTATTGTTGTGTTGTTGTTGCTTTTTCTTTCCATACAATATACCTTGTCTGGAGAAACATTGCCATAGAAGGACAAACTACTAAACATAACTTGTCATACCTGAATCGGGTGGGCTGTCATGTTTATTTGATAGAGGAATCTTGGCTCTTTTGATAACTTCTTTCTGATCGCTTGTGTAAGAGTTTGCAGAGCTCATGGCTGAAGCAGCCCCTTGTATGCATTCTAGTTTGTCTGATCTGTAATGCGATATCGTTCCTAGTTTTCCCAAATGGTAGATGATGACTTGTTTTTCCACACTTCAAAATGCTGCAGCCCTTGCCATGTTTTCATGGAGCTGTGATCCCATCATACCTCCTAGTTTTGCTGAAAACGCTAGGGGCTTTCGTTCATGCTATTTCTCTGTTCTGATTCCTCCCTTCTAAAGCACTAAGGTCTCCCCAAAAATTTGAAGCTGAATGGGTTGAACAGGAAACCGCATAGCTTGAAGTAGTCCTTTTTAGGCAATGTTGGTCAAGAACCAGGCGACCGGTATGCATTCCAGGAACAAGAGTGGTGTTTTCATTTAGGTCAATAAAAATTATTGTGGAATTAGCATTTTGCTGCTCTGGACTACGTGTTCTGTATATTAGGGACCCTAAAGGTGGTTGCTCTTGGTGTGAGGGACTCCTGATTCACTAATTAGGAAAAAATTATGGATTTCTGGTATGCAGTATATAGTTTCAAGATCTCCTCATCGTGTATTAGGAGTGATAGGTATTATCTGTTCAAATTTAAGCATCCAAAACTCGACTAGATGAGAAAGTATAGGTTTTGTTGTTTAGCTATAGTCTGTTCAAATAAGTCTTTGCTTTCATTTCACAGCTATACTTTTTCTTCGTTTGCTGGACTTGTTGGAATTCCAGTGGTATTTATTAAGCGCGGTAGATATTGAACTGTTTGTGGATGCATAAAGACAATCTTACACTGTTTTTCCTGGTGAAATGATATGGTACCGTTGTGCATCTCAGGCACTAGACATAATCAGGGGAAAGAACGTTTTGGTGTTGATGGATTCATCGTTGAAAGGACAGTATGTCGATGAGGATGCTAGTAAGATGGTTGAACTTGCCTCCAAATGTCTTCAATATGAAGCTAGGGATCGTCCTGATGTAAAATTCCTTCTTTCTGCTGTCGAACCCCTTCAAAAACAGAAAGAGGTATTATGTTGCCTGCCTCCCTCAAAGCTTTACTGGTGTTCTTTAGTTACAGCACTTTGCATCTCCTGCTCCATTTCCAGATTTCCATGTGATAGCTATTGGAAGCAACTAAGTGCTTAATTTGATGAGTTCAGGTAGCATCTCATGTTCTCTTCGGATTGTCCAAGAATACCCCAGTGCTCCCGACGATGCTCTCTCCCCTTGGGAAGGCTTGTGCAAGGATGGACTTGACGGCTGTTCATGACATTCTTCTCAAAACAGGCTACAAAGATGAAGAGGGTGCTGAAAATGAGGTGCATTTAACTCATAATCCAGAATTTCATGATCATAACACAAACTAATTACTGCAAGGAAAATATACCTTTACCACTGTGGAGCAGTCACGATGATGCTGGAAGCATATAAAATTAGATTTTTGGATCTTAAAAACTTTTTGCTTTTTTGCTGCTTCTTCAGAATTATATGGCATTTGTCATACGATATAGTCACGTGTTAACCTTCTTTTATTGTCATTTGATGACTGAACTTTTTATGCAGCTCTCCTTTCAAGAATGGACGCAGCAAGTTCAAGACATGTTGAATACCAAGAAATTTGGTGACATCGCATTCAGAGACAAGGATTTTAAGGGCGCAATTGAACAATACTCAAAGGTAATATTAGTTTTTTGACTAGTTTTACTTGGGTAATGATCAAGGAGCAATTGCTGAAACTAAATTTCTCTTTCCCAGATACATAAAGAGACTGAATGCTTTGCAAATAAAATACGGTCAAAATAATAAGTTTTTTTTTTTTCAAGAAAAAACTTGCCATTGTTGTCGAGCTAACCTTTTCATTCTCAATTTAATTCCATCTCCTTGGGGTTTTTATGTTCCAACACAAATGTTGTTAGCAGTTATTGATTGTCTTTCTTTATGTCCTGGCTTTGGTTTTCCCCGAAACAGTTGGTAGCAATGATGTCGGTCCCTTCGGCTACAGTATTTGCCAGGAGAGCCCTCTCATACTTGATGAATGGACAGCCAGAACTTGCTCTAAGGGACGCAATGCAGGCTCAGGTCTGCATACCAGAATGGCCGACGGCCTTTTACCTGCAGTCCCTCGCCCTTTCCAAGCTAGGGATGGAAGGCGATGCTCAGGACATGCTTAATGATGGCGCAGCGTTTGAATCCAAGAGGCAGAATGCCTGGCGGAGCTGAATTTACCTATCTGGAGGGGTTAGCAATGGAGAAAATGTGATGCTCTATGAACTCAAAAGAGTATTTTTTTCGGGTAGTGAATATGTCGTGAATTGCAAGAAATGTCTCATGGTTATAGATGGTAGTCTTTGTTCGCTATTACCAATTATAATCTGAGCGATAAGCAGGAAATCAGCGAGTAGATTATTCAAGTTTAATGATATTGAAAACAGTTGTGCAAGTTGCAGTGAATCTCTCCCTTTACATGCTGGTATAATATAGGTTAGGGTGTAATTTGTCGTGAAATACACTGTGAAGGTCTGTTGTAAGGCGATGGAGCTAACTTTTGTTAGTTCATTCGATCAGTTCATCGGTGATCATCGGCAAATGTGATGGTTTTAATGATGAAAAATCCATGTATTTTCGGCTACATCTCACTGATAGAATTAACTTGGGTCACTTTGAAGCCGCCGTAGAATCCTTGCTTGGCTATTGGGAAGCAATATTAGATCTGAGCTCAGTGTTTCGTACCCTTTGGCAGGATTGGCACATGACTTGTGATGCTGTGGAATATAGTAGTAGTAGACTAGTACTAGGAGTAAGTAGTAACTGGTCCTTTTAAGAGAATCGTCAAGACAAATGCATATTTTTACATTCATTAACCTCAAAAATTCATTAAGATTGTTAAAAAAAACAAAAAAAGCACATAATGCTTTTGTATATAATCTTTCTCAATTTTATAAATAGGCATATGTTTCACTTCGAGGGGGATTTAAAAAAAAAAAAAAAAACTTTCAAGGGTCATGTATCAAAAATTAATTTCTTTTTTCAAAATTTAAAGGATTAAATGATTATTTCTATAATTCATAGGATAAAGTGTAACTGGATGATAGTAGAGGGGGTCATGTATCAAAAAATGTACTCTCTCTATCCCATATTAATCGCAATATTTTTCTATTTAATCAGTCTCAATATAGTATACACATTATCTCTTTTCATAAGTGTTACAGTAAATCTTACTATCATAAAAAATATTTTTTCTTTATCAAAATCCACACAAATTCAATACTTTTATAAATTCCTATATCAAGTCAAAATATTTCAATAAATATAAAATGAAAAAAAAAATATTTTATTGATGAATTAAATCAATATTATATTTTTTATCGGACGAAGATAATATAATTTACGTGGAACTAAACATATTTTAAGTTCAATGGTTACGAAGGAATGCAATCAAAATCACAGACGTTCATTGGAAACATCTACACATGTGGTATCATGTGGTGCGTGTAAATATAATTACCCTAACGATTGCCCAATTTTCCTCCACCATTAATCGCTTCGCCGACGGCCGGCTACTCTGCAACCCGATTTCCCTTCTTCTCCAAATCCTCTCGTCACAAATATATCCCTCCATTTCATCGAATTTCCACTACCCAAGTCTCAATTCGAGCAGCCCAGATTCTTTGTTCTTGGCGATTTTCCAGGTAGACGATGCAATTCCACTTTTTCTTTCCCTTTTGATCATTTGGGTTTTCTGTGAAGTGACTGTGATTTTGCCTATGAAGATTGATTTTGAAGACTCTGGTTTTGGATTGTTTGTGGGATGAATTGCATGAGAATAGGGTGGAATTGTTTGCTGCGTATCAATTCTTTGATGTATTGCCTGAATGAGAGTTTGAGTTCGTAGATGGTTCTGCTTGTGTATAATTGTCTCTGTTATTTAAAGGTGGCATTTTGAGGGGAGAATATGAGATTTGAACTGTTGGTTTCTTTGGAAACCATGATGAATAAAGTGCATATAGTTTGTGATGGAATAATAGACTCCATTGAAATCTCAAAAGTTGAGATAGAAGAGGATGGTCTTTAGGATAAACGGGTCAGGTCACATAATAATGTTTTGGATGTCAGATGGAGATGGGTGTGAACTCGGAGTATAGACATTGTTGCGAGTGTCCCCTCTCACTAAGCTCAATAATGTGAGGCTACTACATCCTATAACCTTGTTTGTGCTTTGAATCTGATACGGAAATACTCAAATGCGATCAATGGAGAAAAGTAGCTTTGTGGATACCTGGGGTTACAGATCGTAAGATGTTCTTGGTGAGTATATACCATTAGCTACTTCTTTCTATGTCTAGCAACCCACTCCAGCTTAAGAGTACAGCAAAGGGTCTGAGAAGCATGTTTGTATCTCAAAATAGACAATCTGTTGCAAATAAATCTTAAGTGCATACTTTCTTGGTGACTGCAAAATATCTAACTCATGTCGCAAGCTTGAATTTGCTATTGTGCTAAATTTAGTTATCATGGTAAACGATTGTGGATTGCTTATAGACATTAATAAGATACTGCCCAAAATATCGACATCTTGAATCTAGTTGTCCCTCTAGCTTTGTCGATTTGAGCTTTTAAGTTTTTAGTAGGATGCTTTCATTGGCTTCAAATGATATTTTAGCACCCCTTGATCTTCTCCAAGACATTGTTTGTCTTGGGTATATGATCTGTATTGTTGTTTAAGATACACATAAGCACAATTTTCCAAGCACTTTTTATTTTTGTCAAAAACTACTTTGATATTTTTTTGAATCCTCTCACAGATGGTGGCTCTGGCTTATGTTCGTATATGGCCTTGATAGTGCACACTGATCAGATCCTTAGACTTACAAAATCCTTTCTTCTTATTGATATGCATAGGCTTCAAATTGAACATTCTTTGCGCTAATTGTAGGCGCATCCTTAATCACACTGTATTTCTATCGTCATTCCTATCACCCTATGCGTATGTTCCCCTCCTGCATCACTCTCCCCCAATTCCCATTGGGGTATTGTTTACTCCTTCAAGTTCTTGTTGAAATGTGTTTTACCATTTCGAATGAAATTTTCATACATTTTTGTGATTGAGATTTATGTTTAAATCAGAGAGTCGAGAAGGGACATCAAAGCACATGGTTTCGATTCTTTCGAACCATTAAACATGGTGAAACTAAAGGAGTGGGTACTTATGATAGTGGCCAAAAGCGCATTGTAGTATTACTTGGCAATGGGGCACGTATTTAATCTATGATGGGATGATGAAATATATTTGGGCGAGGACTATCTGTCTAACTTGAGAACATCCACGGAGGAACAGGGCTGGATATAATTTCTCTGAGTCACATAGTGTGAGTCACATACGGTTAAACATGGGTGGATTGGCTGCAATAACAGTCCATTGGTTGACGTAGCATTAGGTCAGTTTCAGTTTGAGTCTCAGGGAGATTTCTAATAGCTGTAGCAATTCTGGTAAAGAGTGGTCATGTCCAATTATATTGTAGTGGGGTGCTTAGTTGAGGAGCAGCTAGAGTGTCGAACATCATAAGCAGTGACTCCCCTAGATTATCTTTATCTAGTGTCATGCTTTCTACAGTGGTGTGATCATGTATTTCCAAGCTTGCTAAGCTCTAGAACTCTTAAACCCAGTTACCACTGCTCCGCCTGCACCCTACTAATTGACTCGGAGGTTTACGCTTCCCTGTTTGGGGTCAGGAATAAGAACATTCTTTTTTTCCTTTTCCTTTTTTTTTTTTTTTTGTTTTTTGGAGGTGGGGGGGCGCATATTCCACCCAAATAAGCATGCCTGGGAAGCATGGAGCCTCTCTCCCTCCTGTGTTTGGTTGACACATCTAGTTAGGTGCTAAGGTGCCATGTCATTCATAAATGGTTGCTTATCTTCTCTCATCTTTGCTATAGCTGTCTATACTAATATCGTAAACCTTATGAGGTTGGTGATTGGCTGGCCTTCTGATCCTAATATCTCCTTATTTTACAGAATAATTGTGATTGTGAGAAGGGTAAGATGAAGTTCTTAGACTGGTACGCAAAGATTGCAGTTGTCTCAGCTTTAGTTGGTGCTTCGATGGAACTTTTTATGATCAAAACCGGTTTCTGTGTGAGAACACTCCATTTCCTTCTAAATCTTTTATTCACTAATATCGCTTTACGTTTTAGCTTTAATTTATCACTACTTGACCTGTTTGTTGCAAATTTAAACGATAAATTTCTAGTTGCTTTTAGTACTTGATTTCGAGAGGAAAACATTGAGCAGTGTTAATTAGGATTGGAGTGTGAGATATTTCTCAAAACTCGTAGGATCAAAACGCATAGGTATAAAAATATCATCAACAGTTGTTACTTCCATGCATATCTTGATACACTGTATGTGTTCTGTGCATATGGTTGTGTATGCCCGTGTACTCTCGCACAATTCACTAGCCCACATATTAAGTGTCAAACAATGTACTCTCGCACAATTCAATAGCCCACATATTAAGTGTCACACAAGCAAAACAAACACAAACACAACAAACTCATGGCCTCATGTCAACTTAGCTGTTGATAGAGTTGGTTTAAGTATATATGGAGAACACTCTAGTGAGTATCCTTGATAATGTTGTTAATGTTGTTAATGTTCTGATACTATAGTTTATGATGTACGCTGTTTATTGTTATGCTAAATTTGCAAAGATTGCACCAGATACCAAAATGGAAAAATGAAAGGATTCCTACTTTTAGTCTAGTATGGTTGTTTGAGGTGCCTTGAGTAAGTTAGCTCTGTGACGTAGTTATCATGAATCTATGTTGTTTGAGATACTAACGTGAAAACTTGCACTACAATTTGTCAATTGCAGTACGTCCAACTGCATTAGTCGTTAATCCGTGGTTGGCTATAACTTTGTTACTGTGCAGATGACAAGGTAACTGTCCTGGAGTCTGAGAAGCGAGCTTGGGAGAATTCCCCTGAAGCTCATGCTGTGAAAGAAGCTCTAAATCCCTGGCGTGGTCATGATTCAAAAGTGAAGGAAAATGCCCAAGTCTTGTAAGAGGAGGTTAGCATCAATCCTTGACTCTTCTGTCTGAGATCCAAATTTAGTACCCCATTTTTCGTGCTTGTTATTGCCCGACTGTTCTGTCTCTTTAGATTTTGTGATTGGAGAACCATGAGACTGGAGGCTGTTTGTTGGATTCTCATGAGTCCTTATTTGATGCGGATATTTGTTCCTTGGTATCTGCTTTGATTTGGATCCATCATTAGTTCAACTGCTCAAGTAAATGGTCATTCTTATAAAATTTAAACAAGTTTCACTTGGTGGCTATTGACCCACATTTTATAGAAGGATTGGTCCTGATTTTCATATATAATGGTGCCTGCCCATTTTTGTTCAAAGCGAAATTCTTACTGATATTTGGCATAATAATAAAGACGGTATAAAGTGCCCTTGGCTCTATATCTGACAAAGATGGTACCGGTCCAAAAGCAACACTTGAGTCATGGCTATGTTACATATTGCTAGAATGTTAGATAATCTACTACTAAATAAAATACTGCCTCAGTCCCAGATAAATTACGACACATTATTCAATATGAATGTCCCACATAAATTGCAACATTTTCATAAATGACAAGTTTGGAATGGAATAAACCCGAAGACATCTCTATTTTATATCACATCATCTCCACAATCATCAATGTTACAGAAAACGGTTTCATTATTCGAATGGTCCAGGATTGAGTACGTTTTAATCGATTTAATCGCTTGATTAAGCGGTTTATTCGATTTTTAATACTATAAATAAAAATATTTATATAATCATGTAATATTCATATAAGTATCTTTCTATATACAAATATATATATATTCGATGAACAAAAAAGTAAAAGAACTAAAAATCCATGGGAGAGAAAGACTCGATGACGCATAAACAAGGAAAAATGCCGAAAAATGCCGAAGTTTATGGAACAATCATGTGTAGCGGCAAAAATTTCTCTTTGGGTTTTTTTTTTTTTTCTTTTTCTGATAGGCTGCATATCATTTTTTCCCTTCTTCTTTTAAGTTCCCTTAAACGAGTCTTTTTTCCCCTTATTGTAAGTTGGGTGGTTATTGTGTATTTCTTCCTTTTTTTTGTTTTCTGTTTTATATTTGAAAACAATAATCATTGGATTGTCCCTAGCCATGGATAAGCTTGTTTGTGACTAGCCACAAATTCGACTAGTTATTTGAGGTTAAAAGAATAGGTGATTGATCTTCGATTAAACGACGATTAAAAAAAAGGATTAATCAACCAATTAATCAAGCGACCATTTAATTAGAGCGATTAATAAAAAGTTACTCGCTATTTGTCAGAAAACGATTAATCATCGATTAATCCTTTTTTTCAATATTGACAATCATTAATGTTTTTCTTTCCACTCACTCATAATTTCTTTTCCACTCTCATAAGCGTAAAAGGGAAAGTCTCCAAATTCAACATATATATTAATAACCGTGCAAAGTCAATTCTTCGTAATTTATCTGGAACGGAAGGAGTATAACTTTTTTTACAAATAAGAAAAAGAAAAAAAAAAGATCTTCTTGGTAGTTTATTGTGAAGCTGTGATTTTATTTTTCTTATAGTAGCTAACTATGAGAGGATCTTCTTGAGAATAGGATATTTTAATGTTTGATATTGAACCCCATCACTAAATCTGAAGCCTCTATTTAGAAAACTGAGTTATGCTACCATCTCTTTGAGCAGAAGTTGCATTAAAGCTTCTAGAATACGATCTGCATGTGATAACAAGCCCATAGGCATAATGTTGTGTAGCATTCCAAAACCATATTCTTAAGTTTTTCGACAAATTGAGCTTATAAGAGATTGACCCGAATATCATCAAAACCAACAGGACATAAGAAAAAACAGAAAGAAGCTGCCTTAATCTTTGACAGATGACTCAGGCAGTCAGGCTTTTAGAGAAGACTTTGAGTCGCTCCTTGTTAACTTCTGTTAACATAAGGTCTATTCGACCTTCAGTTGCAGCAATCTAGATCGCAAAGAGGGTAGCTATAGTCAATTGCTTGATTTGCGGTATTGGTAAACCTGTAAATATTTATACCAGATAACTTCTATGTATCTATCCCGAGAACTCATTTTCTGATAATCCGAGGCTGTAAACTACAAATTATGGTTCCGCCATAATGTTGCAGATTCATCATTAGTAGAGTTGTGACTATCAAGATCGTGAGTGAATGCCTGAACCAAGTGGATCGTCACTGCAGTGACCATGTAAAGCTATTTTTTGTTCCCTGCTTTTCGTTCTATCTGAATATGTCATCTATTTTCCGTTTGGATGCTTGTTCCCTGATGATCTCTTCGTTCCCCGTACGATGTCGTGTGTTTCTTGATAGGTCGCTCTCTTTATCTGTTTGGTTTGATGGTGAAAAGAAGATATGCCACCGCAAAAGATTCATACTTTCAAGATGACCAACTCTCTCGGCCTCTGTCTCCCTGATGCAACCAGCTTGTTCCACAACTGTTTATTCTCCGTAATTGTTAGTATTTTTTTCCAAGGTGCTTTTCAACTGATCTATACATACATCTATAACGACACTTGCGCCATCTGTGATTCGGAGGAGTGTCATCCTGAGACATCAAGGTTAACGGAACCTTGTTCTGCTTCACTTGTATTCCTTTGTTTCTATACATTATGCAGTTCCTGCTTTTTAATCTCTTTGTGGAAACACTTCTCTGGGTTTCTTCTGTGTTGATGATTGTTTGTTCCTATCTGCTGTACGTTCAGCTTGTGTGGTCTGCTTAGTTTTTCATCTTATATGTATGAAGTGTAATCCGACTATCCTGAGTTCTACTCGTGCAGAGTCTTAAAAAGCACATTTGATGCTTAACTGCAACGATTATTGTGACTATTCGTCCAATTTTTTATTATTATTATTTTTTTTTTGGACAAAACTACTCGTCCAAGTCTTTATACAAAATTAACCGTTTATTCATTAATGCCTATAACTCCACCCACCCCCCTCCCCCCTTCCCCCTCGAGCACAAAAGGTAATGAGGAGGGGCAGAGGTCGGCTAGCTGATAAGATTTTGGACGTGCTCGTTGAAAGCTGCATTGCATTTTTCTTTGTATAATGTTCTGAAAACCATGATTTAGTATCAGATGGTGAAGTTTTGAAGTTGACTACAATAAGTCTATGATATGCTCCATCTATAATCACTTTTTTGGGCTGACAATGGCGAATGGTAGAAGTCAAGGTATATTATAGGGAAATTTCTCGTGCTATGTCAAATGAGCCATAAAGAACCATCAATAACCCATATAATCAGGATGATTCAATAGTGATATCATCTCATCAGAAAAATAATAGGACTAGAAGTCAATGGTGAGGGTTCCCTTATTAACGTCCTGAATACGACTCTCCATTAATTTTTGTCCTTACATCCCGTTGTTTCCATCGAGAGATCATATGTAATGAAAAGGGAAATTATTAGTATACAATATTCAATTAATTGTTATAGGACTGCTTCCACCACATTTTAGGGTTTAAAAAGGATTTTTTTGAAATTCAAAATTTTGGCTTTTTTTAAATTCCAAATTTTGAATTTTTGAAAATGTGCAGTGGTTATTGACGGTTATTGTTACGTAGTAGTTTATTGACTATTATTTATAATATAAACACAAAACCCTTTTCTTAATTGTATTTTATTTTTTCATTTAATCAAACATTACAGGAGTGAGAGATGTATATTTCGATACTTCCCAATGAAAAGTGACTATTTGGTGTTCCGATTATGTTGTCATAAAAAGTTGTGAAATATCATTATTAAGTTTGAACGTTCTATCAGTATTGGATCATCTTGTTTGACTTGGCCGTTACCATCTATATTCATATCCATCTATATTCATATGCAATGTATTTTCAGAGATACAAAAAAGCTCTTTTTGGGACACCATGTTGCACTACAGACGTGAGAAAAGACATCAAGAAAGAGATGATCACTTGAAGAAGAAAGTTCAGTTTGCATGCTTTTTTGCAAGTCTTGTGTTTAATTTTGCAACGCAAATGTCAATTTTTGACAACTTAGCACAATGCTCGAATATACAAATCAAAATCACTGAAACAGTGAATGTTTGTAGGCCAGTGAGAGTCGATAGGAAAGATGATAAAGTTCTTATCTATAACTATCAATAGGGTAGTAAGAGCAAGTCCATGTGTGATATTTTTACATATTTATAATCATAATTTGTCTATGAATAATGCAAAAATGTTAAAATCTATCTATTCTTTTCTAGTGAGGAAATGAGATATTTTAACATGGTTAATTTTTTATTAGTTTTTTCTCAACTTTTTTATCCACATTGTTTTTATCCTTCTCTTATTTATTGTTTTTTATACCAAATTGATGATGTGGCAAAAAATGCCATAGATTTTTTCATTGATAAATTTGACACACAAAATGACCGAAGTCAAAATATAACAACAAAAAAATTGATTCCATTGGAATATAAATTTGTGAACTTTTATTATAATATAGCTTTATCTATTCAAATAGCACTAGACTTGCTCTTATGATGTTCAAGTCGCAAGAGTACTCCCACGCCCTGACTTGTAGCGCCAACCTGTGACCGACACTGCGATATTTCATGTATATATGTTTGAATAAGAAAAAATATTGTCGAGGCGAGTTTGATTATGAGCTCATTCTCTTAGAAAAAGTGATCCATTTTAGATATTTGATATGAAAATGAACTGATCAATCTCTATAATAAGAGCTTGCTGTTGCTAAGAGTCGAACTTGGAACGTTGTGTTATCCATCCATCTTATCGTGTTTGTATGTCGGCGAGTTCTGACAGAATTGTCCGCTAATTACATATTACAGCAAAAGCAGTCAAATTGAACCGGATCAATAATTTTTGAACTGGTTACAATCTGAATCAAGTTCAACTAATTATTTTCAGTAATACGAAATGACAATTTATTTTGTAAAGTTGGCCGAATTTCGCTCCATTGGATGTCAAATGCGTGGCCGTAAACTTTCCTTTTAAACATTTTCTTGCCAAATCGTTTTCAGATTTTCCAAGGATGAATTTCAGACGGTTGATTTTCTTCGCGTACAGTGCCTTTGTTTTTGCTTTTGTAGGACTTCTACGCTGAATGGTTTAATTTTCTTAGGAATACCAAAGTAGAGATAAGTTTCAAACACCTTAAGCTTCTAATAATGAAACTCCTGTCTATTTCACATAATACGGATGATGACCCTCTTCCTTTCTTTTTGGGATCACAACTCCATTTAGTGCGATATTGCATTTAGTGCATGTAACACTACATGATCTCAATGTCATATCGAAATGATAGTAGAAAACGTATATATCTAAGATCTTATAAACCCAAAAGATGATCAAAGCTGATCAGGTGTGAATCCGGTTAGGGTTCTTGGAACTTTGAGAGTGGCCACTATCTTGGAATTACTATTTCTTTGGTCTTTTTCTCCATACAAGGAATCTCATGCATGCTTTCGGTGTAGTTGTATTTTCATGGTTCCCTCCATTGTCTCTTCTCATCAACTATATATACGAACTCTTCCCATTTCCCTCTACCCTTTACACACAGTCCCTCCTCTCTTTTACAACAATCAATATTTCAACTGATTGACTATTCTAATCAAGCAAAAATTTCACTTGGGTTCCATCGAATTGGAACAAATTCCACCTTTTTGATTGATTTTGATAGCTGGGTACTTGTAAAGGCCTAAGCTTTGTGAGTCTGAGTCCTTTTTTGTGTGTTCTAGTTCACATTACCAAGTTTCAGCAACTGGGTATTGTTGAAACCCTAACAATTTTCAAGAATCTAATTGGGAATTTAAAAGGGCGAAATTGAGTGGAGTTGGGATTTTTGCCCTTTGAACTGTTCTGTTGATTTTTGTGAGGAAAATGATCTTGTCTTTGAAGGGATTCATAATCAAGTGTATTTTGATTTCAGTTCCTGAAACAAAGTTCTGTTTTGGGAAAAGCTTCTACTTTTGGATCTATAATAGATATAGCTTGGGCACTTAGGTTATATATCATTGTGAATATCCATGTGTGTTGTTTGTTTTGCTGTTGAGTGTTTGGTGGTTTGTCGTGGTTGAGTTGTTAGACGGAATAGAATGGGAGGGGCAACTCTCCCGCCGGGTTTTCGGTTTCATCCAACTGATGAAGAGCTGGTTGGTTACTATCTTAAAAGGAAGGTTGAGGGACTCGAGATCGAGCTCGAAGTGATTCCTGTCATCGATTTTTATAAGTATGATCCTTGGGAGTTACCAGGTATATTGTTCATCCTATTTTTTCCTCTAATATTTCCTATATATCTCAGCTTTCTTTCCATTTATACCAAAATCCGTGTGAAGAGAGAAAAACCAAGATGAAATAAGTACAGGTATCATTCACAGTTCCGTTATGTTATTTTGACTTGTTTTTGCATAGTTAACGAAAACTCGTGTCATTTACGTTTATATTTACTAGCATGCTCACTGATCTCATACTTCTGGTGTGTAATTTAGTTCATGCATCATATTGCTTATGTTTGTACTTAGTTTTGTACCAATCTGGATGTTTCAAAGGTTACTATATATCTATAGTAAACCCAGTAATAAGATTTTGATCTGTTAGACTTTGTGCATTGCAGACAGATCATTTCTTCCTAGACGTGATATGGAATGGTTCTTCTTCTGTGCCCGGGACAAGAAGTACCCAAATGGCTCACGCACCAACAGAGCCACCAGAGCTGGCTATTGGAAAGCCACTGGGAAGGATAGGAAAGTGGTATGCCACTCCTCTGTAACTGGCTATCGCAAGACCCTCGTCTTTTATAAAGGGCGTGCTCCTTTGGGAGATCGAACTGATTGGGTGATGCATGAGTATCGCCTTTGTGATGATGATAATCCTCAAGGATCTCCCAATTATAAGGTAATAACAATGATCAATCGCATAAGATATGTGCTTGAGTGACTACTAATAGTTGTTCATATTACTCTTCTAGGGTGCATATGCTTTGTGTCATGTTGTCAAAAAGAATGAGAATCTGCGGAAACTAGAAGAGACAAAGGGAGATGGGAACTCCAAAATGGTGGAAAGCAGTTCAAGCAGTCGAAATGTCGCTTCAATGGAAGCATCAAATGAGCCTTTACGCATCTGGTCTAAAACCCTATCCCAAGTAAGCAATCAGCACAATGCAAACAACTTTTCTAACCCAGTTTGCTCTCCTTTTATTCCATCGGTGGAAAGCAGCACGACAACCATGTCGTTCTCACCTGAAATGATTCTAGATTCTTCACAGGTATTCTTCTAGCTTGTTATCTTTTCCTTAACACAGCAGTTTTGTGTATTTGTGCACCTCATTCTCACCAAGGGTTTATTCTCTCAGTTACGGGCTAAGTGCATAGCTAAACACATTTCTTATAATTTTTTTATTTTTTTTCCCCCAACTTTTTGTCTGCATTATTGAAAAATCGGGGTCCTGGCATTCTCCAGGATTACTGGAAAGCGCAAGGAATTGTTTCTGAGAACTTCTTACAAAATGGTGTTCAAAGCTCCGCTCCTTGGTGGCAACCTAATGTTCTACAAGGCGCTTCATCAAGTTCATCGTACTCGAATTTTAATGAGGTGAATGAACATATTGGTGACGTTAACGGGATAGCATGCATGCCACCATATCCTGACATGATGGACTATTTCATGGGACACTGTGGAAGTGGAGGTGAAAATTGTGACCTGATGAACTCACAAGATTTTCCTGGACTGTTCTGAACTTGAAGCATCCTGCATTGCATTCTTTTCAGTAAATGCAGGACGCTAGACTTACTTCCAAGCTGTGTTTTTCTTGGCAATCGGATTTTGGAAAGTCTGCAGGATCGTCAGGTACAGAATTGCAGTTCTTGTAATAGCATGGCTGAGCCACTGAAGCCAATCCCCTACACTGGGTTATTTACTTTCAGTTGGGTCATCGAAGACAGCGGCTTTTAGTGTCTGTCATTGGTAAAGGAAATAACTGGTGGAAAACCATCATCATCATCTCTTGTATGGTTGATGTGGGTATTTCTCTCTTGTACGTCTTTTCCTTGATGTCGGTCTCTTTTATCGACTGCTCTAGGATATGCTCTATTTCTGCTGTAACATTTCTGTAAACTGAAATTTATCATTTCAATAAAAGGTTCTTGTTGTTGTTACGTTCTCATTGCTTCCTACCACTTCCAGGTTTTTCTCGGAGAATTCATCTGCCCAAACTGATTATTTTCAAAACAAAACCTCTACTCTATGAACTTCCCTCGCTGAGTTATCCATAGAAGCTCTACGTGCATTCCTGAAGAAGTGAGGCCTCGTACTTGTGTTCAGCCTTATTCAAGAGTTCCGGTAGTCGAACTGTCACAGGTTATTTACAACAAACATGGGAAGGGTACTTTGTATTCAGCTTTTTCTCACTGGGCGAGGGACTGTTTGGTAGTGGAGCGAAGCAGGAGAGATCAGGTTATATGATGAAACAGCTCCAAGCATATTATCTTTTTCACTTATCACTCAGTGAGAATGGACTCCTTCGAGGTATGAAAGAAGCTTCATGAAAAGGAACTCTTTCCTGCTAACTTTCCATATCAGCTTCTCCCATCCCTTTTTAGCTCAAATTATTCTGCAGCAAGTGGAACTTTTTCGCTCTCCACAATATGCACTGATCCTTTTCAATCTTGAACTGAATTTTTTCACAAGTTTGTCTCTCGTTTCGTTCTGAATGTGACACTCTTCTTTTGTGGTGAACAGTCAATCTTTGTGATAAAAATGATCTGTGAGACAATATACTTTAGAGCTCTACACTCTACGACTATATGTTCAGCTTGATTTCGTCAAAGCTATACTTGAATGTAAGCAGCCTTTTTTTTTTTTTTTTTTTTTTTGTGAAATCTACAGAGCTCTCCAAATATTACTCTTATCAGAAATTCAATTAACCATTTATGGGGAAAAGAGGACTGTAGACTCAAGAACATAGCTGTCAGGTAACCCTGACTCGGTGTACTGGAAAGATGGTGTTGAAGATGATGCAAGTAAAACTACGAACTAAGTCACAAGTATTCGTCTACCGCGCCCTTAGAACGCATAAATTTTTTGGTAACTATGCTCTATAGATGACTATAAGTGATAGGTTATAAGCCAGCATTATGTTTATCCAAGTTGAAACTTAAACGTCCTAAATGTTCCTTTCCTCTTATTCCCTTCTTGCAACGAATCAATTAAAGTTGGAGCACAACTGAAACTTTAGCTAAAGCACATACAACGACAATGGTATATGGATGCGCCGGCCCTTCGTTTTTGGATATTAAATATAACCTAATCATCTTGCCAATATTTGTGGAATCAAATCATTAAAAGAAAAAACACCCCCACTGTGTTACTACAAGTGTTCCTCTGCATTATCTTCTTCCCCATCAATATCCTCTGGGCATGTTGGGAGTCATACTACTGCAAATCATTCTAGCACATGAAACAGAAGAGATCAAAGATGTTCTTGAAGGAGAGAAATCGACCTTGGCGAGCTATAACTTGTCCTTAGTTAACAGAACCTGCTTATAAAGGTTTAGCACGCAATCAGATTATCAGAATCATGTTAACTTGAAGTAACCTGCAAGTGAAGCGTTAACTGGTCTGGACTTGTTCATGTTGAACCTTTCCAATACATTCTCGATGTATCGTTCCTACGATAGCCATAACTTCATGTTCTTTCTATCACGGGAGATCTGCATTCCAAGGATGTGCCCAGCGGAACCCAAATACTTCATCGCAAAGGATTTGTTAAAAGTTTTTTTTTTAAACAACGATCTTTTTAGTATCCTTGCCGACAATCAACATATTATCAATATGTTAGCATCGACGAACTTCTGAATGAAGACGCAAGAATCTGATGACGTCTTCTTGTATCCATTGCTCATCATAAAGGACTCAAACTTACGGTACCACTGTCAAGATGTCTGTTTCAAACCATACTGTCTTTTTTTCAACCTGCACACGGGGTTTTCCTTCCCTTTGACCTGAAACCCTTCAAGATGTTCCATGTGTATCTCCTCCTCTAAGTCACTGTGGAGGAAAGCTATCTTCACATCAAGTTGTTCGATCTCAAGATCCATGTTGACTGTTAATGTAATACCCAAGAATTTTGGAAGTTTTGAGACGAATATATAACGTAACGATTTTAAAATAAATCGTGCCAAAAGATTATATATTTAAATCTAAGAAAATATTTGATTAACTAAATCAAATATGACGATAGAATATTTGGGATGATTAGTTGAACGCGCCAATAAACGTTACGAACAAATAACGTTACAATGTTATAACGTTATATATGTCGCGCGCAAGAACTATCGATTTAATCCCAAAAACAATGAATTATGACTCGGAAGGTCATATTTTCATACACGGAATAAATCTATCGATACAAATAGATTTCTCGTGGATTAATATTACGAAATTTGGGTGAATAATGGACTGAACCAGACATTTCGTAGGACGAAACGTGGGATTACACACACACACCCACCTTTTCTTTTCTTCCTCCCTTTCCCTCCACTTCACCCACCCCACTCCCGTACACACCACCACTCCAACCTCCACACTTCCCTGCCAGCCACCATCACCATCCCTCTGCCAGCCGCCATCATCATCTTTGCCATCAACATCATCATCATCAACAACAACATCAAGCAAGATCATCACCGCCACCACCATCACTTGATCATCATCGCACCATCACCACGACGAAGGACAGCAACAGGCCGGGAGAGGAATCCACATCGACAGGTCGTCCAGAGATCATCAAAGGATACGTCGTGTGATCGTGTGTATAAGAAAACCAAACACGTTCGAGGTAGCCTCACCTGTCCGATACACCTCTTTTAATCATACACATGATTCAAACACGTCCGTGCATACTTTGGGATGTGTATATGCTGTGTTTGATGTGTATATAACGATTTGGATGCTTAAAAGCGCGAATTGGGCGTTCCGTGGACGGACAGAGAGGTTTCCTGCAGGTTCTGGTCGGAGAATCGTCGCGCCCGCGACAAACCTGGGTCGCGGCTGCGACGAGGGAAAAATCTGGTAATTTTATACACAGTGGTGTCGCGCCCGCGACTAGGGAAAACTCAGCATTGACCAAACAGTACGGTCGCACCCGCGACGATCTTTTACCCAAGAAAAATGCATTTTTTCGAGCCCCGAAACTTAAACTTAAAACTTGAGATATATAACATGTACGCATGGAAATACATCGTCAAACGTGCATAAACGATCACGTTTGACATGTGTTGGGGTATCTAAGGTTGAAATAAAATAGAATGTACCCTTATAATGTATATAGCCTCAGGGAAAATAAATGAAAGCGATCGCTAAATGATTAATAAAAAAGGAACGGGGGATGTGGAGCATAGTTATACTATTCCTGTGAACTAATGAAAAGCAAACAAATAAGAAATATCTTCTTCTCGAACTGATAAGGATGGCATTGACATCCTTTGTGGATCATTGGTCGTTTTTTTGAATTTGTTGAGAAGGTCGAACATGGTGCCCCTTCTTCGATCCATTGCGATCATCTGTATCTTTGAAAAGTCTTGGTGGCTTGGGTTTGAGTCATTGTACTCCTGTATTATCATCTGATTCAAACGTCACGAGTGAAAACTAGCTAGGGAGCGATGTGCGTTCCCCATCCTCTTTGCATGCATGCAGCGGCTTCTACGCCGTTGTGACGGGGCCACGGGTTGCTCTCTGCAGGGAGGCCCAAATTATCTCAATGCAGGCAAATGATACCTCATTGAATGCGCACAAGAGGTGCAAGGCGACGCACAGGGTAGGCAGGTGCGAAAACAGAATCTATTGGGTAACCCGGCTGACGATTGACACTTTATCTTATCTCTGTACTCCGAGTCGGTCATATCCTTGGAGTTGTCGCTTCTGAGTCGAGTCATGAACCCTAATTAAATACAAAATAAAGGAATGACTCCTAAAAACGATACAAAGCCATGTAAAGAGATGAAAACGATATTGTATGATATGACGCCCATATTTTCCTATATGTATAAAAATATTTTAGGGACTTTCGGCGGTCGCCATAGCGGTTAGCGGAAGTTCCCTGTAATTGGGATTCATACACCAGAGGTTGCTGAGGTTCATTAGCTCACGGTTATGTTTTCAATTGCAGGTATGCCCCTAATAGCACCTGAAGGCTCTTAGAGAAAGCTTGCATGCATTAGATGATCACATGTACTTCGAATATTATGACAGATCATATGACTATATTGTTTAAATATAATAAACGATCTGCATAACTTCCGCTTAAATGATGTAATTAAGGAGGTATTTAGGACTGTAAGCTATGATTGTGACTACTGTTTATAGTTCCTTGACTTCTATACCCTAAAACCCATTCGATTTATTTAGCCTTGTCATGGATCGAGTCCGTGACGACATAACGCTCACGTGTCTTCCGGCGCGGAAAGTCGGAGGCTTTACAGCTAATCGTAGCATAACTTTGATAGAAGACATTTTAACAACTGAGGAGAAAATTTTATCAAAGTCAATACTTTTCTTCTGACTGAACCCTTTCACAACCAACCGAGCCTTATAGCGTGGTTGTGAGCTTTTATCTTTAGACTTTAAATGGTAGACCCACCGGTTCTTTAGCACGTGCTTGCCCTTAGACAATTTCACCAGCTCGAATGTGTGGTTCTCATACAAGAATTGTATATCTTCTTGCATGGCTTGCGACCATCGATCGCTATGTGGATCTGTCATGACTTCCCTGTACCTCTCTGGTTCTCCCCTATCAATCAGCATCACATACTTTGTATCAGGATACCTGGTGGATGATCTACGTTCTCTCGTAGAGTGTCGCGGCCCTTGTTCTACTGTGGTTGTACTGGAGCTGGTTCTTCCAGTGACTCTAATGTCTCTGGGCCATCAACATCAACACCAACTTCTTTATCGTCGAGATCATCCTGCATATCTCCCTCCTGGCCTAGCGGTTCAGAGAAAGAAGTGGATCCAAGTTCAATGAGACACCTTCTGGGGCTCTAGACTTCTTTGGCTTCTCGATGTCCTTAATGGTTTGATCTTCGAAAAAGATAACATCTCTACTTCGAATGAGCTTCCTGGCTACCGGATCCCATAACCTGAAACCAAATTCTTCACTAGGATAGCCAAAAAATATACATTGTTTTGTTTTATCATCAAGCTTAGAGCGTTCATCCTTAGCGATGTGCACAAACGCTTTGCATCCAAACACTTTTAAGTGCTGATAGGACACGTCTCTTTCTCTCCAAACCCTTTCTGTAATATCACCATTCAAAGGATTTGAAGGAGAATGGTTGATCAAGTAAGCAGCTGTCAGCAGCGCCTCCCCACAAAAAAGATTTAGGGAGCTTCGCATGAGAGAGCATAGAGCGAATCTTCTCTGAGATGGTTCTGTTCATTCTCTCTGCGACTCCATTCTGTTGAGGTATCTTGGGAATCGTCTTCTCAAGTCTGATGCCGTATTTCCTACAGTATTCCTCAAACGGATCTCTGTACTCACCACCATTGTCTACTCTGACACACTTGAGCTTTCTTCCAATTTGTCTTTCCACTCTGGCATGGAACTCCTTGAACATGTTTAGTACCTGATCTTTAGTTTTCAAGGCACAGACCCAAACCTTTCTAGGATAGTCATCTATAAAGATAACAAAATAATTTGCACCACCTAGAGATCTTTCTGTCATAAAACAGACATCTGTGTGCACAAGATCGAGTATATTCTTTTTTCTATGTGCAGGGAAAGAAAGAAATGATACTCCCTGTTGTTTTCCAGCTATACAGTCAACATACGATTTAAGAGGAATACCTTTCACGTCAGGTAGGAGTTGCTTATGTGCAAGAATCTGCAAGTTCTTCTCACTGATGTGACCGAGTCTTTTATGCCAGAGCTCGATCGAGGAGGATCTTTCAATAACATTTGCATCTTCTTTGATCAGTCTTGCTTGCGTTGAGTATAACGTCCTTTACTTCTTTCCCTTAACAACCAGCAAAGAACCCTTCGAGAGTTTCATCTTCTCTCAGAGAAATGAGAAGAGTAACCATCCTCATCAAGCATTCCAATTGAAATCAGGTTCAGTTGAATGTCGGACACATGTCTGACATTCTTCAACAGTAACCTAGAACCTGCATTGGTTTGCAACCAAATATCTCTAATGCCCACAATTGTAGATGTCTCATTATTTTCCATTCGCACAAGACTATAATCATCATTTTTGTAAGATGAAAAGAAATCAATGTGCGAAATAAGATGAAATGAGGCACCAGAATCTACCATCCATTCTGAGTCTGCACAAGTGAGGTTGATGGAGCCGCTATCTGAGAAGAGATAGGGTTCATCCACGGTTGCAATGAAAGTGGTGCTTGGCTCACTATTCTGCTCTCCCTTAGCAACCTCGTCCTGCGCCGTGTTGCTTTTGAACTTTCTACACTCGTTCTTCTTGTGGCCTGGCTTGCCACAATAATAAAAAGCGAAGCCCTTTCGATTCTGGGACTTCGATTTCCCCCTGGAGTTGTCGCTTTGCTAGAAAGTTCTTCCTTTGTTTCGTCCGCGATGCTCCGTTATATGAGCATCTGAAGAGCTGGACGGGCTGAGCTCCTTCCTCCTGGTTTTCTCGTTCAACATATTGTCTTTCATGATGTTCATCGTGAGTTTTCCTTCAGGAGCGGAGTTACTCAATGACAGCACCAGTGTCTCCCAGCTATCAGGTAAAGAGTTTGATTGTAATAGTGTGTATCTCATCGTCAAACGTTAACTCCATACCTATCAACTGATTGACCATACCCTGAAAATCATTCAGGTGCTCTGCTACACTGCGGTCGTCTTTGAATTACAACTTCACTAGTTTTCGCATCATGAAAACTTTATTCATTGCAGTTTTCCTCTGGTACATTGCCTCAAACTTTTTCAATAGGACAAATATGTCGACGTCATTGGTCACGTGTTGGAAGACATTCTGATCGATGTACTGTCTGATCACACCAACAGCTTTGCACTGTAAAAACTCCCAAGCTTTCTCCTCTTTGTCAGCGGATTTCATCTTGGTTACGATCGGCTCGTACAAATCCTTACAGTAAAGGATATCCTCCATTCTGGGCTTCCACATCGAGTAGTTCGATGCGGTCAGTCGGATCATGCCACCAACGTTGGCTCCGTCTTCCATTTTAATTTATACGTAGTAGGACCATCCTCCAGTTAAATTAACCAGAGCTCTTATATCAGTTTGTCGGGAAAAATCGATTTAAACTGCAGCGAAAATTATCCGGCACTTTTCCCTTATCGTGTAGTTAAAATGGGATAATTAAATAGCCCAAAATAAATAGACTCGACACCAAAATTTTTACGTGAAAAACCTTCTAAAAATAAAAGGAGTAAAAACCACGGGACCGTTGCGGTACCAAAATATTCATTAAGGAGGGATTACAAATTTCGTCCTTAAACTCTATTAGAGGATTACAATCATCAAGATTATTGATAGTAATTTTTTTCTATCGGATTAAAATACGTATCCGTACAGGATCCCATTCAATATTTCAAATTGGGTATTTCACATCTGAAGACTTATGTGTGGATTTGTGTGACAATGATGCACTTTGAAGCTCTTTCGGAATTGCCTATTTATAGGCTTCAATGTGTAATGTGAACAAATATGCTCACACGTCTGCTCCGTCCAAAAAACACTACAGTCCACGGGCAAAGTGCAGTCCCAGTTGCCGGGCAAACTTGGCTGATCAATGAGACAATATGAAACTTGGGAAATCCACTCCCGTTACGGCCACATGACTCCATGAACATAAATGCTCAAATGGCAAAGTCATCATCATATTTTTTTTTTTCTTTTTGTTTATTATTTATTTGATGTTGGCGTTGCATGAGGGACCATCGGTATATCAACAGTTACAAACAAAATAAGTTCCCCTACAAACAATCCAACCCAACGTATACGATGAGACCTCCTCCCAACAATTTGTGTCCAATCTTCACTCCATCAGGTTTATTCAGCTCCATGAGATGGCAAATAGTTGTGAAAAACATTATGCAAGATCTCATCGCATGTAACAGTTGCGTGTTGATGAGCTTCATCGGGGTTAAACTCCTTGAAATGGGCAATACTGCTGAGCTCCTCAACCTCTTCTATCACGAGATCAAGTCTCGCCACCATCTCCACCAGAGTTGATGCAAATGCTGCGAACGAGAACGAGCGAAGAGCAGCTTGGTGTCCTTTCGACCGAATAATTACCTTGTTGTTGGTCAGCTGCCGCAACTGATAACGAGAACATTTTGGCATTCTTGGAGCCTAGGAAAAGCTTAGGATGTGATTTCAGGGCAGTGTCAAGATCGTGAAGCGCTTGATGGAGGTGATCAGAGAGTATTTCAGGCGAGCAGTGCTGTTGATGCCTTATACTATTTGCTAGTTCCATTAGTACTCTTGACGCTTCTTCTGCTAGTCTGATGCAGGGATCCTTGAACATGACTCGGACCGATCTTGGGGTCTGTATAGGATTGAAAATTAAGTTTAATCAGAGAACAAGCTCTGGCAACCATATTAGCGATGGTAAATGCCAAAACTGATATCAGAAGTTGCCTGGATTTCAGTTTGGAGGCATCCCTGCAAAACCACGACATAGTAACCAAAATGGCGCAGGGTGTCTTCAAGTTTAACGTATTGCTTCCATGGGGACCGGTAGCATAGCCATGCGCAGCTTGGCTCCCAACTTGCATATAATGCCTGTTAAAGACTCACTCAGTTGCCAAGTTTTGTCAAGAGTAAGACCTGAAGATTAACTGTCACATGTTCACGATTTTGAGATGAAAAACATAACTACCAGCATCTCATCCATATGTTTTGAATCCATAACGGCCGTGTGTATGGGGTCTTCATCTGAATGCTCATCAGTTGCTTGTGAACTATCATTATTGATCGTTGAAGTACTCATCCACACAAGCTGCAAGAATTTTCTTGTCATCAGTAATCATTGATGAAATCGCAAGCAGACTTGAAAGAAATCAAAAATATCCTACATTCCTTATTCAGAGCAGTCATTTCCTAAGGTTCTCAATGCTTGCGATAACAAGAGTCGACATGTTCAAAGGATAGGTGGAGCAGATATAAGAAAGAATCGGTGGGTGTGTCAAGTGA
The DNA here is from genome assembly GCA_035668315.1 of Drosera spatulata. Lineage (NCBI taxonomy): Eukaryota > Viridiplantae > Streptophyta > Magnoliopsida > Caryophyllales > Droseraceae > Drosera > Drosera spatulata. Next base: position 18,965 of record JAOVYX010020737.1, on the reverse strand, counting down.
TTCTAAGATAAAATAATAAAATAGTAATCTGTCTGGCATGCAATTCTAATTTGTCAACAGCTATTGCCATTTGCCTTGTATGACCCGCTTCTGTTTCTCGATTAGTCATGTCATATAACCACATCAGTAACCCGGGCAAACTCACCTGTAATAGATGTTGCAAGGCGTTCGAGTTTAGAAATAGTGGAAGTATGGAGGTCCTCGCCAGACCAGAAAGGAAACACAAAGAGGCTAACGAAGAGGCAGATGCCACAACCAATTGTGATCATATACACCCGCATCCTTGCCATCTTTATCACGTTCTCTATACGGTAGCTCGAGACAGTTATCATGTTAAACGTCAAGATGAAATTGACGACTCCGTAATCTAGTTCTTCTTTATGTATGGGATGGACCTCATGTATGTACTAGCAGCTCCTACAGGAGAAAACATCTCAAATGAATATATAAACTCAACAGCATGTGGTTAGCATATATATCTGAATTCATTAAAACTTTGACATCGTAAAACAGTATCTCATCCTCACCGATCAGTAAAACTGCAGCCGCGATGAAGATGGCATGGGTGACTCTGCCAAACTCATTAGTGATGAACTCGATCAAGAATGCGAGTGTTCCTGCCACCAATGTCCCAAATCCTCTGTTCACTCCCTTGCACAGCGTTGCACCTGGCATCATACATGATAAATCAGCCATATACGGCCGATCATTATAACATGTCACAATTGGCAGCTATCAACCAATTCAAGACTATATTCATTCTACTCAACTGAGACTTACTCGCTAATCCTTACCGTATCATTTTGTTGAAATGACTCCAAAAACAGGGCTGATTTTATAATAACCAGCATGGCATCAACAAGTAGTGCTTTAAGCACATCGGGTGCTTTCAGCACAAATGACTAGCTTTGCAATTTCTTCACAAAAATACAGAAACAAGTCACTTGTGCTGAAAACGTCAGCCCAAAGTGCTCAAGCATTACTTGCAGCAACCATGTTGGCTATATACTCAAAATTATACATGTATTATTTGGATATGCACTTATCCACATACCAGCAGTGAACTCAAGAACAACGACGACGGTGATGACAGCCCAAATAGCATTCTGGCCAATTCCCTTGAACAAGGGCTCCATGAGATACAACAAGGAAACCAGCGACAACACGAACCCAACCTTGAACGAATGGATCATCCTCCACGGATCTTCTAGACCCACCTTCAAGATTGTCCGCCACAGCAAACCCAGCTTCGTCTTCGCCCTCTCCATCTGGTGCTTCCTTTAGCTGCACCAGTCTTCAACTTGTGTTTCCCATTTTAAACACCAATATGCAATAAAAGGACTCTAGTTGAAGTCATCAACAGGAGGAAGACAAAAAAGCGTACAAGGAAATTGCATTGCTTTCATAGATGGATTATTATGGTGTTCACATGCATGTTACAAAATGTATAACTACCTTCAGCCTTTTGTTTTTTCTTCCTGGGGCAAAGCATGCCGAAAAACAAATAAAAAATCTCTTTGGTTAAATCGAAACGGGGACGAAGCCCAACATAAGCAATTAATTAAGAGTCGTCACGATGTAGGAACACCATACAAATAAGCAAGCGTAATAAAACGCACACATCAGTGGTTTGCAAAGAAGTGTCCCCCTGTCGACGGAGAGCATGTAAAACTCGCCAGCCATCATCAAGGCTCAAGGGCAAACCAGCGATGCGATTACCTTGGCAGCAAGCATTCCACACCTGCGCAACAAACAGAAAAGGTGATGCAAAGCAGCAAGGGCTACGACATTAAATCCCAAGACAAGATCGATAGATATAGATAGTGAACACAATCTCTATTCTGAAAAACATGAAGGCCGTTTGAGAAGGAGCTTAAATAACATCAGAAACCCCAAACAAGATTAATCTTAATTATACTAAAGAAAACTAAAAGGAAAAATGGAATTTGTTGCTAACAGTGTTGTTAATCCATTTAAATAATTGGATTTTTTTTTAAAATGATTTTTGTTTTTGAAATTTTTTATCCATTTAATCTTCACTCTTCATTAATTCTTAATAACAAGTAATATTACTATCATATTGTTTTTCCCAAAGTGAAATACAAAAAATGATTAAAAATAGGTCAACTTTTTAAAATATGAAAAAAACAAAAAAAAAAAAAACCAGATCTTCCCTCATAAAAGGTGGCTTTTCTGTTAAAAGTAGATGAAGCCGACAAAGCTGATGACGCTGAACTGTTGTATCATAAACTGACGAAGGATCCAGACCTTTGGCACGCTGTGTAGAGGTTTGAGATAATTCTTATGCTTATGCCTGGAGATGATCGAAATTTACCTCTCACAAGTTTGCGAAATAGAGCAATAAAGAAGATAATGAAGTTGCTTGATCATATATGACTACACCGTCACAAAAAGTTTGTGAGACTATTACAGCAGAGCGTTTACTCACTAGTTCCAACAAAAGAAAACAAATCATCAAACAAAGAAAACTCAAGATTCTAGCCTAAGGAGCAACATTCACCGGTAAAAGCGAGAATATATCTCTCAATCCATATGATTCAACGCCTGCAATGAGAAGCAAGTGATTTGAGGCTCAGAGCTCCTCGCCCGTGTGAAACTGTTTCATGTCAACTTATGATGTTGTACTGATTAACTTGTGACATCATATTCATCGTCCATTGTCGTCGACCTGCAAAAAAAGAAATGGCATACCATTGCTTGAATCGGCACCATACCATTGCTTGAATCAGCACCTTCAGTATCTACTATGAACGGATTAAACCTAAAAGCTTGGATTGATTTGTGGTCTGTATGAAACAATCTATGAACAATCCCTAGTAGCTCATAACTCATCCTGCAGGCAACACGAGCATTAATATTAGATCTAATTGTACGAGGGCTTCATAGCGTTTTATGAAATGCTAAGACGCCAACTTGCAGCACTCAAAAGCGACTTATAAGCCTGGTTTTAAGCACTTTAATTCAAGCAAGGTCACACGTCCTTCAGGTAAAACATAAGAGGAGACTTTATTCATATATCATTGGCGAAGACTGCAAGGAACCAAGATCGATTCCCTTCATTTTTACAAACACCACAGTGCGCATATTGATAGGAGGAAATAGCATATTGTAAATGCATAACGTCCATGTATTGGTCTTCTAATGCACCATAGCACATACTAAACAGACACTTCGAGTTTTGTGGGTTGCTCAGACTATGCCAAAAAAGAGGCTTGGTCGTCGGTTTAGTACCTTGCTGAGACTATGAGCTCGCACCGAAGACACGGATCCTCTGCTCTATAGGAACCCTGCAACAAGGGCACACAGCCTTCCCCTTCTTCCCATAATTCTCCCCACAGCTTGCACACATAACTTGGTGAGCACAGGGCAAGAACACGACAGAGACTTCCTCTTTCACGCAAACAATACAAACCCGGTCGCCGCTGGCTTCTTTCTCCGGGGCGTTGTCCTCTATTTCTAGATGGTGTAGCATCTGGGCGATGGTATCTCCTTGGTGTCTAGCTGACTTTGTGTTAGAAAGAGGGGAGCAGCGTGATGCGTCTGTTTGTTCTGCAGAAGTGACAGTTGATTTAAGACGTGATAGTTCTTGCTCAAGTCTCTGGAGATCGTCCTTATGACGCTGGAAGTCTATCTCTATTTTCGAGCGCAAAGCCTCAAGCTTCCTCTTGTTGCTAGTCTCTGCTGCTTCCTTGGCTCGTCTTTCCTCTTCTACCTGTGTGACCGCTTGTTCCTTGGCCTTGACTTCCTGCTTCCACTTTGCCTGCAACAATGTCAAGCAAAATCAGACTTGAAGTTTCCCACATCACACAATTTTCAGGCCCAATCCCCAGATGACCAATGAGCAATAAAAGGAGCACGTAAAAATCTAGCCAAGCATAACTTTAATAATCAAGCAAATCAAGAAAAGAGTCAAAGAGCTTGATTTAGCCACACTGAAATCAAACTCGAACTGATGTGGGTAAACATAAAGGTTGAGATAGCTTGAAATGAGGAGAGAAGAACAGACATGTAATGTGAATCTAACAACTTAGCGGAATGGACTCTTTTGATTCTTACAAACAGAGAAAATAGGAATCACGATGCCCAAAGTAACAGTGTCACAGGTAGGTGTAATTCATATCAACATATGAGATGGAAAATTTCACATACATCCCTCGCTCGCTGCATTGCTAAAAGGATTTACTCTCTAAAACACCAAAAAACGCTCGCTGCATTGCTAAAAGGATTTACTCTCTAAAACACCAAAAAACGAAGCAACAACGTTATGGGGTTAATACAACCCTTCAAAGTTCGCAAGAAAAGGCAACAACATACAGAACTTCAGAGACTAATAAAGACCAAACACCCACTCCCTTCATCTAACAAGGAAAATAAAAACAATAACTAAAACCCAAAACAGCCTGCAAATACAAAATGTAGCAACGCACATGGCAACTCCGGATCACAAAGGAGGAATAAATGACCTCAGTCAGTGAGACATCACGCCTATCTTTCGTACAAAAACCAGCGCCATGAGTATTAACCCAACAGAAGCTTCTGACCAGGCACTAATTAAAGTCAAAGCTACATAAACGATAAATAAACCATCACAAAAATTATAGCTCAAACTATCCACCTTTGTTCCATCTAAATGTTATTTGACCTACTTCTTTCACTGCCATGGTTGAACTAACTAATATGGTGTTATAGCTTGGACTAGACTGTTATGACACAAGCTCGGTAGTGATTGACTAGATACACGAAAAGGTTTTTTTTAAAGCTCTTTTAGGTACTATCTTGCTCGCCTTCTTTTGAGTGACAACTTGTCCGCTGTTTCCATTTCGTTATTGACGCTTTGAGCTCTATATATGCGCCATTGCTTCATATAACAACTTTCTATTGATGTCACTTCAACTTTATGTAGCATCATTTTATTGTATTCCAGTTTTCTTTTAAATCCACCTCGACAGACTTATCTTTCCAATGTATTGCTACTTAACTACATTACACTCTGATCCATACAATACCGTTAATCAAATAATTGTGTCATAAGACTTCCCTTTAAGCTGGGTGGGTAGTCTAGGGTTAAATGACACTCTTACCATAATGTTGCATTTCAACCAATCAGTTGTACTTACCATTAAAAACACCATTTGGCCCCCATTTTTACATAACATCGAGCCAATATAATTTAACAGAACCTCCATTAGCAAGAACTCCCATTTCCAAAATGTAAATACTCATCAATGCTTTGACCTCTCTGTAGACTCTGTTGAAAACAACACTTCATACATTCCGCCATAACTCTATGGTATACCCTTGTTTTGAAAGCTAACCCTTAGAATCTCTCACTTCGCACTCACCTATTCTCTTGCAATGCCTACCAGATTAACGCTATAAGAAAGAGCAAACATCATAATGATACTTAAACCAGTATGTACATCTAGATATAAAAAGAAAGAAGAAAAAAAGAAAAGAGAATCGAGAGAGTTGAATCACCAAAACAGAAGCCTACCTTGAAAACAAAAACCAGTGACATGAGCCTTAATACAAAAGGCATAACCTTCTTCCATGCCTTCAGTTAGAACATTCTTTGACAACTTATAGTACTGAGCTCTACCTTCAACATTTTTCATAAACAATCCTGTGAGGTGAGGACAGTATACAACAAAGAGATAACCTTGTACCAGCAGACTTATTGTCCATCTAATGCAAAGAGAGAGAGACAGACAGCAACCTAAAAATACCATAAAATAACTCAGCTTGCACGTTAGAGATGGAGGTCCAGCCCCCTGAGCAAGCTGAGTAAGGCAATGAACAGGAGCAATATGAAATCATTCTGGAATACTATTGTCAGTGTCATTCCGTCATATCCTAGCAATCTTCTCAGAAAGCCACACCACAGAAGGCAAACACAGATGCTCCAAAACTGAAAAAAAGTTCACATGTATAAAATCATGCACTCATAAGCACGGCATCTCACCTCGGCTTCCTTTTGAGCTGAATTGATCACAACTAGGTGCTGCTGGATATCAGCTATCTTCTGCTTTTCAGCAGCTATCTCCTCGCTTAACTTTGTTTTCTGTTTCTCCCAAGCCAGGAGCTTCTTCAAGCACTTTTTCTCCCTCTTTGCAACCTCTAAGCACGTTGTTACCGACTCAGAGGCACTCAACTTAGAAGCCTCCATCTCAGCTCTAATCTCAGCATTCTCAACCTCAAGCTGTCTCACAGCTGCATTGGCACGGTCCACTTCGCTGCTAGCCTTCCTCAGAGCATTTTCCATCTCTGAGAGCCTCTTCATGGTTGAATCCTCCAATGTTTGTTTCCCCTTCTTCAGACGCTTCGTCTCCTCCCTCTCCATCCTCAGTATCTTGAGCTCTGTGAGATCACTGCTAAGTTTCCTAGCAGCTTGCATTGCCTTCTGTTGTGCCCACTCCTTCCGCTCTTTCACTTGTCTCTCCAAATCCTTCACTTGATGCATCAGAGCAAGGAGTGCCTCATCCTTCTCATCCTCCCTCACAGAATCCAAACCCTCATTGAGATCCAAATCCCTAAACTTGTTCAACACAGAGTTAATCGCATCTAGACTCTTCGAAACAGGATTCTCCTCCGAGTTCCCCTCTGAAAGATCACCAGGTGGAGGCAAAACTGCCGCTTTAGGGACAACAACATCTTTCACAGACATACCAGAGCTGGTATAACCGTGACTCTGCATTTGCATCTTCGAGTTCGCCCTCAACCCAGCCGCAAATGCCACAACATTCCTCTTCAACAAAGACTTCATCTCAGGAGTAAGACCATGCTTCTGAGAACTATCCGCCTCCTTCCTAAGGGTCGCCTCCGCATACTGGAAGAACCCGCTGAGCTCATTCTCAACAAACTCCGAGCTCCCGCCATTCCCGAATCCCCATCCCTCATGGAACTTGCAAAGCCCCATAGTTCCCCCACCACCATAACTACCACTACCACTACCATTACCATTACCATTACTCAAACTATTACCACCACTATCATCACAATCCGCGCAGCCACTACAAGGCGGTGGCAGAGCAGGAGGCACAGCCGGAATCATAGGAATATCAATCGCGCTCGCCCTCCCCACATGAAGATCACTCATCAATAAACACCACATAGCATCGCCCCGACTCAACTGTGGCCTATTCTGTTGCAACATACACACCATCCCTGCAAGCGAGTACTCCTCCAACTGCCTCAAATCCCTGAACACAACCCCCTCTTCCTCCCCCACTCCCACTCCCTCTCCCTCCTCTCCCTCCTCTCCCTCCTCTCCCTCCTCTCCCTCCTCTCCATCCCCTTCCCTATTATTCAGCCAATCGAGGGAACTGCTCAGCACATTGCTCAACACATCCATCGCGTTACCCTGACAACAGTACCCGGTTCTCAACACCGCCCTCACCGCAGCCTCCTCATCATAACCTAATGCGACGATCTTGGAAACAACTTCATTATACACAAAATCGAGATGTTTCAACAGAATCTCTTCCAACTGGTCCTCGGTGCAGTATCCCCACCCGCCCCCGCAGTCCTCGTAATTAGGGTACGGAGACGGGGTGGGAGGAGGCGAAAGAGAGTGATTAGGGTTTGAGGATTGGGATAGGGATTGGGAGGGGGAGGTGAGGGAGTCGAGGAGCTTGATGCTGGATTCGACTAGGGATTTGGGGAGGGATGAAGTCGCGGCGGTGCGGGGTCGGCGGGTTGCGCGGATGTGCTTGTCTCGAACCGTGCAGCCCATTTGATCTTGATTGGATTCGATTTGGTTTGATTTGATCGGGGATTGAGGGCGGGTTGATGAGTGATTGAGAGATGAATCGATGAAAATTGGTGAGAAAAAGGGTTGATATTCCAGTGGGGATTTGGGGGATTGGTGTGAGTGTGGTGATGATCAATGGAGGAGGCAGGCAGCCATGGGACAAATTGGGGAAAATTGGGTGGGATTGTGTGTCTGAATGAGGTGGGCTGAAGGAGTTGGTGGGCTGGGCTGGATTTTAAGGTCATATGCACATATGGTCTAATTTTTCCTGGGCTGGGGGTATAGATCATAGTACGATGAAACGAAATTGATATGCAAATAATAATACTAAATAAAATAAAAAATAAAAAATTACTCAAAACTACAGTTTTGAAAAATTAATTTCAAAAAAATCACACGAAATCTTATTTCTTAAAATATATAATTTTTAAAATTTTTCAAAAACTGATTCAAACTACCTCATACCGGTTTCTCAGCCCTTTTCTTTTTTTCATTATGCGATTGTAAATTCTTTTCCCTTATCGAATTCTTTGGATTTCGCATAAGATCATTGGATTTCACATCAACGAAATCAATCAAAGAAGTTTCGTTTTGGATTGTCAGCAGATCTAGTTCTAGTGATGGATAACAAATTGATTTTCATATGCAGGTTCGGTTTGGTTTCCTATTCTTTTGTATGTGATCGAAATGGTGGTTTTGATCAATTTGTTCTAAAGATACGAGATCGGTTTCAGATTTATGGAGATACTGAATTAAACTTTTTTTATTCGATCCCGGATCACGATCGTTGTATGCTTAGAGATCAAGAGGATTTCATAACAATGCTTGAGGTCTTGAATTGCTTAATGTTATTGTTGAATGTAGAAGCAATTAAAAGCGTTTTGGATCATGCAATTAGTTTCCAGATTGTGCAAGTCAAACAGAGCGTCAGTTGTGTAGGATAGAGCGCCAGTTGTTAGAAACAGAGCGTCAATTATGTGTGACAGAGCGTCAATTATGTGGGACAGAACGTCAGTTATTGAAAATAAAGCGCCGTGAGAAAACTTCCTTTGTAGGCTCATATTCGTTGGTGCCTGGTGTTTTTGTTGAGCAAGATGGTTATGTTAATGATTTTGATGAAAGTGTTGTTGCTGAATCATTGCTTGTTTTAGAAGGCGGTCCTTCGATCAATGTGCAACCATCTCTGTGTTTATCTCATTGGTCTAGTCTTATTCGGCATATTGGGCAGGCTTTCCCTGGTGGTGTTGAGCAGTTTAGGAAATGTCTTGCGCTATATGTGACTGAGGTCGGATTTAAATATACCTTGAAGTGAAATGAGAAGGAGAGGGTTCATGCAATTTGTTCCTTGAAAGAGGATGGCTATGAATTGTTTGTTATGACTTCGTTGTGTCCTTATTATAAATTTTTTTAAATCAAAAAGATTAATAACACTCATACATATGGACAGCTTTTTTTTCCCTATCCATCGGTTAAGGGTATTAAGTTCAAATGGTTTGCATAGGCTATTTCTGACATGGTACGTCATGATCCTCATCTTGATAGCAACCAGGTCTGTAATCATTTTCAATCGAATTATGGGATGGATTTAAGAAATCGTGGAATGTCCTTCAAAAGACGAAGATGATGGTTGGTAGAGATTGCACTGAGTCCTTTGCGAAACTAAAGCCGTATGCTAAAGCTCTTCACGTTACTGATCCTGGCAGTCGGATTACCTTGGAGTTGGCTGATGGTACTAAACATTTTTCGAGGCTCTTTGTTGCATTCCATGCTTTCATTACAGGATTCAATCATTGTAGGCTGTTGCTTTTCCTTGATGGCACATTCTTAAAGGGCGGTTTCAGCGGAGTCATACTAGCTGCAATAGGGAAGGATGCTAATACATGTTTCATTTTTGTTATACAAAGCGATCATTTTTTTTTTAACATATATACCAGGCGCTTTGTGTTCTATACCAGGCGCTCTATTTAAATTGCTTATCTGGATTCACTTTTTTATTTCATTTTTTCTTTCACAGGACTTTTCCTTTGGGCTTTGCTATTGTTGATAAGGAGACGTATGTTAGTTGGCGTTGATTTCTTATGGAGCTACGGCAAATAATTACAGTTGATCGAAAGATTAATTTTGTCTGTTATCGTAATTTGGGGCTTTTGGAAGCATTTTCAGAAGTTTTTCCTTATCATCCACTCTGTTATTGTCTCTGCCACCTCAAAGATAATTTGAAAGCAAGATATCGAGGAAAAAATATGCCACCATCTTACAAGGACTATATTGTTGGTTTCTTTGACACATTTGTGAAAGCACCAACGATCACTGATTTTTATCATTCTCTTGCTACGTTGTAGAAGAAAGGAGGAAAGTTAGCATCGAAGTTCTTGGATTCTTTGATGCCTTATGATAGATGGACGTTAAGTTTTTCTGTCGGTTGTCGATATGGGGAGATGACGACTAATGCTGCTGAGTCTTTTAATGCTTGGCTTTTGGACGCAAGGGAGCTTCCTATCACTCAAATGGTGGATCATATTCACATCAAATTAATGGAGTGATTTAACAATCGTCGCAAAGAAGCGGATGAATGGAATGGCTTGTTATGCCCTAGGATGTCAGACACTTTGAATGAATTATTCAAGAAGTCTCGTACTTTCTCAGTGAATAAATCTTCCGAGATGATTTCTGAGGTAATTGCGGACCCAACAACTTCGGTAAACATCAGAGAAAGGACTTGCTCCTGTCGAATGTGGCAGGCCAATGGTTTTCCATGCTTTCATTCAGCATGTATTATTGGAAAGTATTTTTTCCCATTAAAAAACTCGATCGATCCTTATTTTTTGAAGGAAAATTACCGGAGAAGCTATGAGTTACTCATATATCATATTCCGTCTTCTTTAGTAGATCAAATTGCATCTGAGGTAGCTATTGAAATTCTTCCACCATCAATGGGACAGTTACCTGGAAGGCCAAAAAAACCTCGTATCCAGTAGCGAGATGAGAAGGGCTTTGAAGTGTTCAAGGTGCCACAAATTTGGCCATCATAACCGGACAACTTGTCGTGAGGCTATACCATGATCGATACATATGTTTATTTTTCAATCTTTGTAAGTTCTAAACCATGAATTGTATTTTTTTATTAATCATTTTAATATTATCCTTTTATGTTTTCGTTAGGGGCGGTGTGTATTTAAAACAGAGCGTTGTGTATTTTCATGTTTGTGTCAAACTTTTAACAAAAAAGAGCGCCCATTATAACTGTGACAAAGTGACAGAGCGGCAGTACAAAATATAGAACGACAGTACAAAATACAGAGTGACAGGTCAAAACACAGAGTTCCTTCAAAGGATATAAATATCATTAAAGAAAACCCAAAATAAGACCCATAAGGATAATCGATCTCATATGTTTCATTGAATTGAGCAATATATAAATCAAATCATTCGCAAAACATCAAGTAGCACAATAAGATGTAAAACCCGTCACATTGTTTTTAATTGATATCCCTCAATCAACGTCGATAACATCTTCGCTCTGAACATCAGGATTTCTTCTAGTGTTGTAGACTTCGGTATTTCTTCCCTGTTTGTCATCACTTCAATCCAATGGCAGACGTGGACACCACAGTCCACGTTTTGCTGTAAAGGCGTATTTTTGTTGATAATCACCTTAGGGTTCTGATTTACTTGAGTTCTGGCTTCCATCAGTTGCAGGTAATTGTGCACATAATCCATCTACATCATGTTGAATATCCTCACACATATTTAACACAGAAAAGGAGCAAATTTTCATAATAAAAAGAATTAAGTTCTGGGAATGAAATCATGTTATAATTTATGATTTATGAACATAACTTAGAAGTTAAATCCCAGCAGAAGCCACTGCAGTGACATCATGTTGCGATCTCTGAACTATACTCATAGTCAAATTAACAAAATAGAGAAACGAACAACGGAGATCCAGATCACGTTCATTTGAATCAACAACTGCAAACAATGATATAAAGAGCAAAGGATTGAGACCAGATACATCGAACCTAATAGCAAGGCGATCATATCTGATGCAACGAAAGATGAAAAAGAAGATGATGATGATGAAAGCGAAACAAGATCGAATCTACGAAGATGATAACGAAGATGGCAATCGATCGCACTTTTTTAGTCAGTGACGTCAATATGGGATTTAAATGAGAGTCAATGACGTACGATGGCCAAGTGAATTTAATATTTAGTAAGATTTGTTTTGTTGAATAGGATTAGTCAAATTTGTTTTGTTGAATAGGATTAGTCAGATATGGGATTATTTTATTTTATTTTATTTTTATGATAAAAAAGTGGTCGTTTTAGTTTTGCTTTTATGTCAGAATTGCGGTGTCATGTCATTTTGCTTGTCATATGGTTTGACAATCAAATAGTTTGTCATCTGTATATGTTTTGTATAATTATATATATATAATAGATAATATATTTTATTTTATTGGAACGCAGGGACAGAGGGAGTATTTTTTTGAGTTTTTTTCTTTTGGAATGGAGTTAGTATATTGGATGGAGCTTTTTTATTAAAAAATTTACCTAAAACTACAAAGAGATGGAAAAAAATACCAAACGAATACAAAACAGAATCTTAATTTCAAAAACATATAATTGAAGCCCAAAACCCACGCACACAACTTCACCTTCCAAAACCCACGACGCTCTCTATTTCGTCTCATCATCTCCTTCGAACGCTCTAGGGATTGATTCTACATAAAAATTTCAAATTCTACCTGTCAATTTTGACCTCCTAATCACGATACAAAAAGTTTCACCGGACAATTTTGACAACAATTTGTTGCGAATTCAATTTGGTGTGAGGTACTCCGCAAATTTGCTGCAATAACAATTTCAAAAGGTATGATTTTAACTCTCAATTTGATGATTTGATGAAATAACTTACCAAGGCCGCTTTGATTAATGATTTCATGAATGGAGTTTCATTCGAATCATTTTCTCTCAGATTTTTGAGTGCATGCAATACATTCAACAAATCAAAGATTTTTTTTTTTTTTTTGGATTCGAAAAATAATGATTATAAATAACAATAAACTTGCAAACCCTAAAAACTATAACAGAATGTCAAATCTTGTGTGGGTGTGATATATTACTATTTGTTAGGGTTTAAAACATAAATTCACACCATTAAATAATTATCAGGTGCTTTGTTTCAAATTATACATGCGCTCTGTATATTTTTAAACAAGCGCTCTTTTGAAAATGAACAGACGCTTTGTGTATTTTTAAACAGAGCGCCTGTTTAGTTTCAAAAAGAGCGCCTGTTTAAAAAATAAACAGAGCGCCTGTATAATTTTAAATCGGGGCTCTGGGTAATTTGAAATGAAGTTCTGAATTAAACAGGCGCTCTGTTTATAAACTTGACATTATGTGCAACAGGAACAATGGAAGGATAATACAGGAGTAATTTAGGAGACGTGGTGAAAATTCTCACATGTGTAAAAGAGGGAATGAAAGTTACGTATCAAAACAGATTGTATTTCATAAAGACCCCCTTTTAGAATCTCATAAAAGTGATTCTCGAAGAAAGGGTGGCGATTGGGAATTCGAGGAAAAGCGACCTTTACATACATTAGATTGTGGCACGTTACAACAGAATGGAAAGATCCTTCCCCTCAGACGACCATATATTCACGATCAACGAAAATGGAAATGAAACTGATTTTTGGAATAGTTGATAGCAATATTGACATAGAACAGGGCGGGTTGATGGAAACAATAAATGAGTCTGAATTCTTGGATAGACGTTTTAAGAATCGAAAAACGGGAAGCAGAGCACAGAGAAAACTGACAACAAGGAAAATCAAAGATGCTTTGATTGAACTTTCACAAAAAGCAGAAAAGTTAGATTATGAGGACACAACATGAATCCTGGTGCTCTATATGTTGAATACACTGTTTGTGAGCACGTCCAAGACTTCATTGAACTGGAGCTACTGCAATTTCGTGGCCGACATGAAAAAAATACGTGATTACAAGTGGACGTTCCACTTTTTCCAAAAATTGATTGGATCAATAAATGATAACTGCTACATTCCGAAAAAAGTGACAGAATGTGCAATGCTAATTCCTGTAAGTATTTCAGAAGATACAAACTGATTTTTTGTAGTCATTCTTTCTAATGCTCTGTGTTTCCAATAGGCCCTCTGTATTGTAGATTAACATATAATCAATTAAATAAAGACGCTTAATTGTTTCAATTATGAGTGCTGCTATCTTGAAAGGACTCAATTAAATAGTCGCTCTGTATTTAGAACACAGGCGCTCTGTTTTGTAGATTGACATATAATCAATTAAATAATGATTATTACTTCTTTCTTTTAATTTTTAGTACTAGTTTCTGAAAAGGATCGAAGTCATACAGCCATCATCACATGTTTATGAAGGTTGTAGCATACCAAGATGTGCAAGGTGGAATCTCAGAGATATACCGAAAGACATAGATGCCTTCTTCAAAAAAATTCGATGTGAAGAAGGTAAATAAAATATTTAAAATTTATCATAAATCTCTGAAACAATTCAATTAAATAATATGATCTTAAATTATTTCAGATAATTTTTGACCAATTACGTCCAACCGAAATGAAAAAGTCTTTGTATGGCATGCCACTAGAAGACAATCAAGCAGATGACGATGATTCCCGTAATGGAACACCAACTCAAGGGGCTAATGTGGCTGATTTTGATTTCAGGGCAAGGAGCTGCCATTCAAATTCAACCGAGACAATAAAGAGCGATAAAGAAAAACAAGAAAAAGATGAAGAAGTTATCTCTGATGATGTGTTGATAAAACATAACAAGCCGGGAAAAATGGAATTGCTGCACAAAGAACTGACCGAGGGAAAAGCACAAAACCTCCCTCTGACAGAGAGTTGGGAGAAGGAAAGAAAAGAACTTTCCTTGTTGAGAGAAATGGTAACAACATAAACTCATGCTAACATTATAGTTGGTTTGGAAAGATTGTAAAAGTCTAATTCTAAAGTAATTATTATTTAAATTTGTAAAAAAGCTTGAGGAAACAAGCAAAAATTAGAATTGGAGAAAGAGCAATGGAAGGATGTAGAGGATACGATGACTTTGGATGGTGCAAAGGTATGAATTTTTGGGTTCTATTAATAAGCGCTCTGGATTTTTGGGTTCAGGCGTTCTGGGTTCTATCAAGAAAAAGAGTATGGTCATTCCAACAATTAACATGTCTTTTTTTATTCAAGTGATAAATTTCATGAACTTAAAGCGGCTGAAGAAAAGATAATTTAATAAAAAAAGAAATGGAAAACTATCGCTCTGTTTTTTAATGAATATCTCTTGAATTCAGAACTAAAGCACTAATTATTTTTTTTAAGGTCAGATCAAAGCATTGGAAGCAAACATTGAGAAAACAAAACTTGAATTGACAAAGGCACTGCAAAAGATAAAAAGAACACACTGTTTCTAAAGGCGCTTTGTGTTTTTTAATAGGCACTCTGTTTTATTGCAATGATTTCTGTGATTCTTTCAAAGATTCTTAAAAAGAGTTTTTTGATTCCATTAGATCAATAACTTGGAGGGTGATTTAACCTCAAGAAGATCTGAACTTAAAATATTACGACTTACAAAGATGAGTCAAGTGGGGATGCAAAGAGACGATCCTGTCAACAGTGTAGCAAAAGATATTTTACAACTGGAAAAAAAAATCGAAGAACCGGTTCAAGGGAATGAAAACTTAAAGTTGTTGATGCCGAAAGAAGCTGGAGTGAAACAACTGCTGCGGGAAGAACTAAGAAAATCTGGAGATTGATAATCAAAGCCACAGCGGAACAGGAGAGGGTAAATGCAATCATCTTTGTAAAACAGGATGAAAAAATTAAGCTATTGGAAAAACTTCAAAAGGAAAGAAATATTACAGCAGAATACAAGCAGTTGTTGGAGAGCATGCAGAGAACAATCCAAACAAAAGAACAAGAACAGCAGGATCATTATCAAATGATTGATGATGATCAACTGTTACCAGATGAATCTGAACAACAAGCTCAAACAGTGGAAGAGAACAAAAAGAAAAAATCCGGACGTACACCAACGTCGATTATCAAACGCATCAAAGCCAAGGGTCTGAGATCAAAGAAAAGGATGAGCAACTTCGAATATGATGATTCGAAGCGGAGCAAGACTGTAGGGAATGTTGAGAGCTACCTGACACACGAAGTAAGGACCAAATGGGCAATGATGAAGGACCAACCCTCCACATCTACGTAAGCATACGAATTAATGATAATATTGCTGCGAATTTCATTTAGTTCCCTTCTTTTTTTTTTCATATTAAATAATTCTCCTCTGTATTTACATCATGAAATCATATATTTTGCAAAACAGAGCGTCTATTATTAACAAAACAGAGCGTCAGTGTTGCAACATAATAGAGCGCCTCTTTGAACAAAATAGAGCGCCTGCTATATTGATTTTATTTTTGTTAAGAAATATAAAATAGATATTAAATTAACTAAGCAATTATCATTTCAGTGACATCATTTGTATAACAAATGACGGGATCAGAGGTGATGCGTATGTTGATTATGACGACGTTAATCATATGCAAAAGACGGATCATTGTCCAATAGTACGATCAACGCTTATGTAACATTGATGTTAATAAAAGCAAAATGCAAAGAACAAATTGTGGTTTACACTACACACTGTTGGGTAAGTTATGTAATGTTATGAATATTAAATTATATTTCTACTTCAGTATGATATAACTCACTTCTTCTATTATATTTAATGCAGTATTTTATTACACAATAAAATAAAGAGGCTGCAGGAAAATGGATAAAGGACAAGATGATTGAACAAAGGACACAACGTTGGCACCTGTTCGCGATAAACTCAGCTGGAGGATCACCAAAGGGTTTAACACCTTTTCATTGGAATTTGTTAGTGTTTAACAGTGAGAATAATAGTTGGGTTCATCACAATTCAAAGACAACAAAAACAGCGTATGCGAGAGATGCTCAAATACTGATAAGAACATATACATCCAACTATTTGTTTTTTTAAACTTTTTTAAAAAAGAAAAATGTTAATAATAATTATATATCCTGTTTTTTCTTTTGAATCTTGACTAACTCTCCTAGATACTTTTGAAACCTTTTGATCTATTTATTTATGAAATCAGTTTTGGTTTCAAAAATCTTTGTTCCTATTGTGAGAGAAGAAACCTGCAACACAATGGGAATCATGTGTCAGGTTTGTTCCCTTAGTTTGAGCTAATCTTTTTTTTTTTTTTTTGAAGTGGTCGTAGTAATTGTTGTTGTCTAATATGGTTTTCTTGTGGCTATTGATTTTATTCATACCTGAGAATGTATGTCATAGCATTATTGTTGTCAAACGTTACTTTGGAGCTGCTTTAGTGACAACCTTTCCCCATGTTATTTCATCTTTTTGACTCACTTTTGAGCTACGACTTCACTGATGCGTGATTTGATCTTGCATTTTTGCTTGTATTGGATAATAGATAAGATAGGAATTACCATCATGGTATGTGTATTCTGTACAATAGAAAGATATAGGAATTACCATCATGGTCTATGTATTTTGTACAATAGACAGTGTTCATGGTTGACAATGCTATTTAATGGTTCATTATACTCAGGTGCTTTCTTTTGCTTAGTACATCAAGTGTCATATGATCATTAGATCTATTTATTTTTGTTGACCAGCCCCTTCTTCCTGTTTTGGATGAATGAAAAAAAAAAAGTTGTTTCAAGTGAAAGATCATATGGACAATGTCTAAGAATTTATTCCATATGTCTGTGTATGTTCTCACAGTAAACTATATATGACAGATATATTTTATAATTTAATAATTCAAACAATTCTGATTCTCACATCTCTTGGTTTATATATATATTTCACCTAGGATTGGAAGAGAAAAATCTTGCTGCTGTGTGGCATTTGATCAGAATCTTCCTTTGTGTCGATTATTTTGGCTTGGTTATAGTTCTTTCAATATGCTTATCATATATTAAGAAAGAGCAATATGGATGCATGGTTTGAAATGAAATGTAAATAAACTTGTATAGAGCAGCAGAATATAACGCCAACGATGGAGAGTTGAACTTTTTAGACCTATCTATGTTTTTTATTAATAAAACAAAGGAAGACGTAGGAAGTTGCCAACATGGCATTCCAATCATCTAAATTGAAAACAATCTCAGTACCTAATACTACCTACTTAGATTGAAGACCACCTATTTTGTCAGTTAGCATAAGGCTGGAATTCAAAAGGTTGATAACTGATCAACACGTCCTACACTTTTTGTTTATATTTCGAAATCGGTTACTTTGTTAGTTAGCACAAGGCTGTAATTCTTATCATGCCTTTTGGATGTAATATTGTCATATTTTTTTCTCTATTTTGTGTTTTCTTTGTTGGATAATGAACCAACTTCTATTTTCTTATTGTGGTTGAATGTTAGGATGAATGCAGAATATGCTCGTTCTAAACAGCTCGAGGAACAACATTTTAGTGACTCTATAACCACTTCACAGAAGCAAGATGATTCTACCTTACCTCCTATCATTGTTCTTGCCCTTCAAGATAGTTTTTCATTGACATCCTATATCACAGTTGACCTCATAGTTCCGGTGCCACAACTCTTGTAAGAATGGACAACAAGACACAACCAATCGTTGCAAATGAACATGTGAAAGAAGGTAATGCAAAAAGTCAGTAAATTGAAAAAAGATTGAACATTTAAAGTGAAGGAAATTATACATTCTGATGCGTGCTGTCGTTTACACGTCAAATTAATATTTAAGAGCATCCACTTCACTCTATAAATATAGAATTAAATGTAGTAGTGGAAGTAGGGGTCGATCCCACAGAGAAAGTTGAAAGTGATCAACTAAAATAACTTAAGACTTTTAACTACTCTAGGAGTTGGGGGTGGGAGGTTTGTTTAAAAGGTTCAATACCTAAACTAATGATTCAGAAATGGAAAAACTAAACTAAACAGATAACAGGATAGGTTGCTTAGATAGGGAAAAATGTAGGGATTATGGTTGATTCATTTAGAATTATCTAGATCAATCACTGATATATATATATATATATAAGTCTTAAGTGTGATGATTTAAATGGAATGTTTGTAATGAGTATTTTCTTAACTCACTACGTTCCTTA
>JAOVYX010020736.1:0-16654 GCA_035668315.1 Drosera spatulata | reverse complement strand
AGGACGAAACAAGCTACTTTCCATATTTAAGTTCTTTATTTTATTTGGTTTTGATTTCCCCTAAATTAAGTTCTTTCCATCATTTGGATTTTGGTTGCTGATTGCTTTACGTAGCAGAGTTATATTTATGGACGTAATAGCTATATTTATTGGGGGGTTTGACGGAGAATAAAACATCAAGAGCTATCAATCCAATATCGTGTGAAAACTCCGATTGTGTTTTAGGTGGGATTCTTCCCAAGAGAATTCAAAATTGCGAGAGGACGAGCCAAGGCTTGTGTTATGAAGGATAGTCCTAACAGGCTCTGCAGATCAGTCGTGGGAGAAAAGGGGAGGCTGTAGAGAGGAAGAGGCTGGTGGCCGTGTTCATCTATGAAATATGTAGGCTAAGAAATGGAAGGGTCTTCAAATCTGAAGTGATACAGAAGCAGGAGGAGGTAGAAAACATTAACAGATACTTGACCATGTAAATATACTGCTTGATATTTATTTTTCCTTTGGTTTTGATGTATAGGAGCTGAAACTCTTGTACTAGTTCTTTGAGTGATCATATGAACTTTAATGCCTCAAAGCAAAAAAAGAAAAAGAAAAAAAAGACGGTGTTCAAAAAGTATAACCACAATTGACCTTCTCGCGAGCCAAATGAAAATCCACCTTAATATATTTTGTTTGCTCATGGAACATTGAAATGATAGCAACATAAACAACGTCTATAATCACTGTCCAAGGTGTAAGACCCCATGATAAGCAACTCAATCTCATTCACAAACATAAGAACCCCAAGAAATCCATCAGTGATATACTGATATAATCCGTAGGATGATTTCCAGCTTCAGTCTCCAGCACTAGATTGAGAGATAGTTACTTTCATCGTTTTCATATGTGAATGCCAAACACACAAGAGAAAATAACATTTCCCTGAAGTGCGTAAACAGTCCATAGTACATCTCGCCTAATATGCATAAGAATATCCTGAGACTTTGTAGGATTCGAGATGAGAATAACCAACTAGAAAACACAAAGGTGAATACAATGCAGTTCATCTAATGGTAAGATGCACAAAGAGGAAAGAGGATACTGAAACCCAGCAAGATGACTAACAGGGGAAGTGTTAGATTAGATCTGATATGCATAATCTGAAGCAGCCAACGAAATAGGTAATGGGATGATGTTTTATGATGAGGCATCCACCAGAATAGGCGAAGGACCACATACCATATATAAACTGACAAAGGATACACGACTCATGCTCCCCTCTCAGCGACAACTAAAGGAACTCTTCTAGCGGCAAGAATTGGCCACCATTATGGCAGTAACTTGATCATAATAGGCCCAAAAAAAAAAAAAAAAAAAGAATTAACCAAAGACTTCTTTTAATCCTATGGTGTATTCTTTTCAAGTCCTTTTTGTGTTCCTCTTGTCCCTCACACGTCCCCTTGGGCACATATTTGACATGTGTCAAGGCCGACACCCATACACGTTAATGTTCAATACATATCACTATATCAGAGACAGATATGGCGCCTCATTGATAGTATCATTGTTATTTACTAAGAATATAATCCCAACAAACTTGATTTTGTACAAGAATCCTATCCCTTCGTGATTCATGACCATCCCCATGACTATTCTTGCCTTGGTAATTATATCTTGGATCTTACACAATCACCTTTGGAGTTTGGCATGAGAACCGCTCAAAACCTATGCTGCTACTGAGCAAGAAATGATATCCATATAATCAGTTCACTTATATGTGCCCTTTGGCATGTCTTAAGCGGCTACATTCCAAGTAGGTATGGTTCCTGTAAGATAACTAATATGACAAGTAACCAATTAATCTGACTCCATTGCTTCCACTTAGATTCTTTGACTTCCCTCGTCATTTTGTTCAGAAAATCAAAGCAAATCCTGTTTCTGCTATCACTAAAACTTAAGTATGAGACCTGCTTAAAGCAACATGTTGCTAAAAGCAACAACTTATCTATAAGCCATGCTTGGGATTTAATGTTAACCAGGAATCCCTTCTACCACTCAACCTTTAGATTTAGAAGTACATCTCCTCGAACATGTAAAGTGCATCGGCACTGTACATGCAAAAAGAACAGGGGTAAAAAAACGAAGAGTGAATTTTCTACCCCCTATGTTGTGTACTAACTTTGTAGCTACCATATCAGGACCTCAAGTCACAGAAACACTCAGTACAAGAAAAACCAACTTACATTGATGAAACTGATTAACATTTAACAGAAACCGAAAAACCAAAGACTAAAAAGCCTTGTCTATGGAGCGAATGAAAATACACTGATGTCGCCAACCCCATCAGAATCAGACCCATAGCAAAATGTCACAGCAGAACAACAAATTCACATAAGGAATCACAATATGACTCCCCGTTTCTCTAGAGTGCACCCGGTAATCCCTTAACTCTAATTCGACAGGAGAACTCATACGATGATCAAACACTCCTATATTTTCACAAACACCCCTTTTCATTTTCCTGCCCATTTTCCCCTGAAGTTTTCTCAGGGCAACCAAACATATAACGCAAGAAAAATACCACAAGATCGCATCCCTGAAAAATCAAAGACAGATAACACATGAAGTCGAATAAAATCAGGGAAGAAAATGAGAGAAACGGAGAAATATATACTTGCGAGAATTGAAGTTGTTTTTGGAAAGACAAGCTTGGATATCGCAAGCTTGTTTCTTACACGGCTCCTTACTCGCCTGCCCCATCGCAAGCACCCCCAAGTCTCCGGCGATTCTTTCTCCTATGACAAAAAAAGACCCTCTTGCCGTGAAAAACACTTGAGCGGAATCGAATCAATTGAAGCCCCTGGCGTGAAGATGCCGAAGAACAGAATCTCGTGTTCGGTAAAGAAAAAAACAAAAAAAACAAGGGTGACTTGGGTAATTATTTTAACGGATAATTATACTGATATATCTAAAATAATTTTCATTTATATTTTAGTATCTAAATTATTTTAAAATATTTTTATATATTTAATAACAGTTTTAATTATATTTTGATATCCAAAAATGAATAAAGGACATCAATCTTCTTCACCTAACCTGTTTGATCCATTACTCTTCTTCTTGAATTTTTCTTGATTACTCTTTCACCCATTGATTTTCTGAACTCCTTTAGATCACGATGTTCACCTCCTATCTCGATCGCGTTTGATGGCGACGAAGGGATATCGTCTTCATATTATTTAGACCTAATTATAATTGGATCATATGGGCCAGACGGTTTCCTATGGTGTCTTCGTGGCCTTCCTAGTGGGGAATTATGGGTCGAGTGGATTATCGATGACGAATTTGACGTCGTCGATCACGATATTCGGGGTAGGAACCATCGACTAAAACGTCGATGGAAGGAAGATTTGGACTAATAAAGCTTTAAGAACTATCAACGATCTTGTGCGATTCAAAATCTTACGTGGTTGTTCGATTTCGGTTTGATCAAAATTCATAGGTTTTTTGGAATGGAATATGTACAAAATCATAGGTTTGATCATAGGTTTTTTGGAATGGAATATGTACATTTTCTTCACTGTTTCATTTTTGTGACCTTATTATGCTAACATTGTGATGAACAATAAGAAGAATGAGAAACAGACGAGATGGTGACAAGAGCATTGAAGGGATTCAATTTGTGGACAAGGGAGATGATGACGAAGGAATTAAGATCTCTCGTCACTGTGTATGGCTGTTATAGCTGTGATCTTGATCGATGACGTCGTTTGATGGGTTGATTGCTTCACCATACGCACAACAAGAAGAGTAAAAAAGAAATAAAAAAAAGAAATTTGTGGTGAGATGCTGAGATACGTTGAAACGGTTGATGTGATTCACATCTAAATAATATTTAGTTCACATTTAGATAATATGCAGTTCACATATAAATAATATGCATTTCATACAAATAATTTGCGGTTCGTATCTACTAATATGTAATTCTCTAAACATTTTAACCATTTGGATATAAATCAAAGCACCGAATATACCAACATATTGGGTACAAAAGGTCCCATTTTCAGTTCATATTCCTTTACTTATAATTCATATGTTTCACAATGCCAGTTTAAGAGGTCCCATAAGCAGTTTATAGGTATAAAACATGTAGTTTATATATTAACAACAACAGTTCACAGATTCGAGATAAGTAGTTCACGGGTACATGAGTCGTAGTTCATTGGTTGAAGAGACGTAGTTCATATATTGAGGAATATAGTTTGCAAGCTATTATCATAATCAACATGCAAAACTAAAACATTCGATGTTGTACTTGTCCAAATCATAAGATCTTATATAATTACGATCCTTTTTACATTACTAGTCATGTAAGTTCATAATTTGATTGGCTCATTCTTAATCTTTAACAATTCATATTTATCATGTTGCAGTTCAATTTGATAGTCCAAACAATTCATTTTATGTTCATGTATCAGTTCATGAAAGTTAAAATGAAGTTTAAAAGAAGAATCAACGATGCTCATAGATTTATTTTAACTTGATTTGTCCACAGTTCACTCAATGAAGGAAAACAGTTCACAAATATACATAATACAGTTCACCAATACAAAGGAAACAATTTATCTTTTGCAGTTTACAGTTTACAGACATCAACATCTAATACTAACTCATGAATTTTTATTCTTGTTTAAATCATCAAACTGTCACATAAATATGATCCTTACAACTCATGTAATGGTTTTAGAGCATAATCTATTTTCGATATCCATGATTAGGTGCAGTTCATATTGATCCTATTTCAGTCCAGATAAACAACATTTTAGGTTTACGTTTTAATAATGCACTGTTTTTATTCCTAACATGTTATGTCAAAAATTACAATGTTAGATTTGGTTCCTTAAATGACATAATATTGGATTAATATCAATCTTTATTGTATATCTAACTGTAACCCATAAATATTCACATCAATCGAATTCGAATAGTATTGCAGAGAAGTGATTAAACAATTGTGCTGCATAAGTTTGTCTTTCCATGAAGTATGAAGAATGTAAAATCTTTAGTTAGATCAAATATTTATATGAACTTTGTTCTCTCATGATTGAATTTCTATCAAACAATGTAATATTATAATATCTTATAATGACATTCAAGTTTGAACATTGAAATTTATTCTTCATTTAATTATGTTTACATAACATCATTTACAGTTTATTATCTATACCAACAGTTTATGTCACATAACCCACAGTTTTTATTGATCTTGTTTCGATTCATAATACGAAACTAACGGTTTACATATCTGATACATGTCTAACTGATACTAATGCCTATAAACTTGTGTAATGATTGATTATTATCATCACTTTTTTTCATATCATTTAATGTTTCAAATTCATAGATTATTTAATGTTTTGAGCAATAGTTCATTTAGCCAAAACGATCAGTTCATACATAACAGTTCACAACTAAACAAGCACTTATGACCTTTTTTCAAGAACAATGGTTTATTCAAAGCACAAACAACAGTTTATACACCCAAAACACCAGTTCATACATAACATGAACAATAATTCATACACAAAAAAAAAAATCAATTTATGTATAGCACAATCAACTGTTCATACACTCAAAACGTCAGTTCATACATAACACGAACAACAAGAGTACATACACTCAAAAAGTTGGTTCATACATCGCACAAATAACTGTTCATACACCCAAAATGACGGTTCATACATTACAAGAACAACAATTCATACATAAAAACCGTTAGTTCATACATAATATGAATAACAACTCACATACCCAAAGTTCACACATAGCACGAATATCTGTTCATACCCAAAACACTAGTTCATACATAGCACGAATAATAGTTCACTCATTGTCTTTACACAAATTCCTTGAATACATCATAAGATCAACAGTTCATGCAATCAAAACAACACAGTTCATATGCCATATATAACAATTAACATAAAAACATCAATTTGCCTCCCATTTCTAATTGTCCTTCAAATGTGTGGAGTGCTTGTGTTGAAGGATGATTGTCATTATGCGACACGCAGATTCCTTTGTAGTTTATCCTCACGTCTACATCTATACCTTCTCCGCATACTCCCCCAACCCCGAATCCCACGTAACCCTCAACACACAATTTAGAACCCTAGTCGATGGATCCAACCCTTGATTCCCCATATCAATCACCATCCCCATAGCCTCCTTTAATCTCCCAATTCCCCAAGTTTCCTCACACTCCATCACATCCTTCTCCCATATCAGATTCCCATTCTCGATCAAACAAGTCTTCAAAACTATGCAGATTCTCATAAAGTGACAAAATTTAGAGTACCCAGCGTTACCATTGATCCCGCTTCATGGGTAAGGGTCCCCACAACATTGATCACCAAGTCGCTCAAATCTCATCCTGATGTTTTTCAACAAATTTTCATCGGCTCTGTGGATGGATCTGTAGAATGCGGTATCCTCCTAGGAGGATTCCGAGTCGGTATTGGTCTTGTAGGAGACGACATAGTGCTGGGCCGGTTTGGTGGTTCTAATGAGTAAGTTAGCATCAGAGTTAGGCAATGTGAGCTCTAGTTCGGGGAAGGAATCGTCGTCGTCATCTTTTTCTTCGTCGTTGTGGCACTAAATAGATTTTTTTGTCATCGTTGGTTACATTGAGCTGGTGGTGGTAATGCTGGTTTTTTGGATTTCCAGAGCTTGGGGAGATTCATTGAAGCTGTCACTTTGATCAAATCTCAACTGGACAGGCAAAATCTATCCAATCAAGTTCAAGAAAAGTGAGATTCAGCTAATCCTTATCCTACAAATTGAGCAATCAAGCACTATAGTATTGAGAAATCGAACTCACTGTAGAACAAGAAGTGTAGTGATGAGGAGATCGAGCAATCAACCAACTGTGATTGATGATGTCAATGATGTATGAGGAGGAGATGAGTGGGTTGGGTTAGGGTTTGAGTATGTCTTGAGTTAAAAGTGTGTGGTGAGTTAGTTTAGAGGGGTATGATATGGTTAAAATGAGGGTATTTTGGATATTTTAGGTGTTTGGGTACCAAAATATAAAACAAAGTTAGAATGAGTACCTAAAGGTGTCATATTTTTTTTTTGGATACTAAGATGTGATTTGAAACTATATTGGGTACTTTAAAATAATTGTCCCTTATTTTAAAGTGCCCAAGAGAGTTTTAACTTATATTTTAGTATCCAAAAAATTTTATGGCACATTTAGGTACCTAAGGATAGAACGAGGGGTACAACGATCGGTCTACTACATCAGTAAGGTATTATAAGGTCCTGAGCTTCGATATCCCAAGTTAGAGAAGGTGGCCCTAGCACTTGTTACTGCAACAAGAAAGTTGAGACCCTACTTTCAAGTTCATCTGGTCACTGTGGTGACGGACCTACCTCTGCGAGAAGTCCTCTACAAGCCTGAAATGTCCGAACATTTGATGAAATGGGCTATGAAAATAAGTGAATATGGGATCATGTATGAGCCAAGGACTGCCATAAAAGCTCAACCTCTTGTGGACTTCCTGACGGAGTACCAGTTCGGCCCAGATCGGGTCGAACAAGAAGAATCGATTGGGAACGAGATCGCCTCGAGAACATAGGAGACATATATTGTTAGCTCTTCTTGCAAGAAGGGATAAGGAGTAAGGGTAGTTCCAATCTCTCCGACCGGATGGAACCTTCCTTGCTCGATCATACTGCAGTTTAAGGCCATAAACAACATGGCTGAATATGAAGCACTGATCTCAGCTCTTAGCTTAGCAAAGTATCTCAACATTGATCGTATGGAGATCCATTTGGACTCGAGACTAGTCGCGGAACAAGTTGGAGGCAAGTGCGAGGTTGGACCCGAGTTGCAAGGATATGTATCTCATGCACAAAGACTCATCAAGGCATTTGTCGACCTACAGATTCGACAAATCCCTCGGGGGGAGAATAGCATAGCAGATGTCCTAAACAAGCTTCCATCAGAATCAAAAAAATAGACCGAAGACAGGCTGTTGACCGAAGTGGTAAAATCACCCAGGAAGGATACCAATCAGATTGGAGCCATCGAGGTCTCTCCGTCATGGGTGGACGATCTGAGATAGTATCTTGAGCATGGGACCCTACCGGACGACCAGAAAGAAGTTTTAAGAATCAAACGGATCGCCCCGGCGTACTTGATAATAGGTTAAAATCTATTCCGAAGATCCTACTCCATGTCTCTATTGAAGTACCTAAGGCCGACCGAAGCTAGGTCTGTCTTAACTGAGGTCCATGAAGGAATTTGTGAAAATCATCATGGAGCACAAACCTTAACACACAAATGCATGAGACAAGGATATTTCTTGCCTACCATCAAAGCCGATACCAAAGACTTAGTGTAGAAGTGTGACAGATGCTAGAGGATGACCGACATAAGTAAGAGACCTGCCACTGAAATGACGTCCATAGAGATCTGGTTAGGAATGTGCAATCCCTCCACTTGTATAGAAATTGATGAACAAAACTTAGAAAGAAATTATGTATATAGTAAATGATTAGGATGTAATAGTTAGTTAAGTAGTTGCAGACTAGGGCCGCAGATGCAGTAGAGTGCAGCTGGGTGCAGTAGAGCTGTAGGGTACAGAAGTGCAGTAGAATGCGGATAAGCTGAGTGGTGCAGACTACAAGAGGGATTAAAATTTACATGTCAAAGATCAATCACATACAACAGCAAGAGGTCCCAGTGTTCTCATGATCTAGGACTGTTCCTATGTTCAAGGCCATTTCCAGCAGCAAAGTAAAGTGAGCCATACCGCAGTGCTAGTATGCAAGTTGAAATACAGAAAACTGAGTGCAGTGCTGGGTGCAGACGAAGCTACACTAGCAGGCTGAGCATATGAGGTCTGGAAGCTATTGAGTGGGAGCTGAGTTGCAGCAAACTGGCTGCAGTACTTGGTGCAAGTAAAGTTGCAGAAAGATTAGATATGAAGATTGTGCAATAGAGCTCGTGCAGCCGAGGCTGGCAACAAAGGCTATAGTAGAGGCTGACAATAGAGATTGCAGCAGAGGACTACAGTAGAGGTTGTGTAGCAGAAACGTACAGTAGACCTGGTATGAGGCTAGGTGCAGTATGAGTTGTGCTGGAATGGAAAGGAACAAGGAAGGGATCAAAAATGAGAAGTTAAGACAAAGGTGATGTGTATTGGATCAGAAAAAGTGAAGCCATGTCAGTCTACTGTAGTAGAGGATAAAGCTGTCACTATCAGATAGTACAGTTATGGGTTCGGGTTCTCTAAGCCTATAAAAAGGGACTCACAGCGCAAAGAGTGAGGTTGACGAGTCTGAGAAAAGTTGAATATCATTTGAGAGCTTTCAAAAGAAGAAAAGCCTTGAAAACTCGTTGTGCGTGAGCTAAATCAAAGATTCAAGATTTGTGAAGAAGGTTCACTAGTCTGCAAGTGAAGAACAACAACTGCAGCAAAGCACTACAAGATCTAGGTTCTTCATCCTTTAGCAAGTAAGATCTTGTTGTAAAGGGGGAATCTTGTAAACCAGAAACAAGAACTAGTGAACCTCCTCTTGGCTTGACTACACTAGTCATGACCAAGGAAAGACTGGACTAAGCTTCTGTTACTTGTTGGTAGTAGATGTCTGAACCAGTATAATAATCCTGTGTCATTTACTTTTCCACTCTAATTATCACTCCTATAACTGTTAGTGAAGAACTTTAAATCCAAAGAGAGTAGTTTTACAAAGCTAAAGTCTCAACTGCAGAACTTTCGCAATACTGCAGCAGACACAGGCAATGCAGACTACCCCATAGTTTTACTACACTGTCTGAAAAATTTTGTAGATAACCTATTCACCCCCCCTGCTCTAGGTTATTTATGAGACTTTCAATTGGTATCAGAGCCGATCTTTCCAGACTAAACAGCTATTGGAAAGAAAAGGTCACATCTTTTTATAGGGGAAAGCCACCTTCCTGCTCTTTCGACAAATTCAACCATTGAAAACTTAGAATGCTGGCTCATTTGGATTCCATTGACGAAAGAATGTATGACATTATTACAGATGGGCCTTATGATCCAAAAATGCCAGATCCAATGGATGCCACCAGAGAAGTTGACAAGCCTAAGTCTCTGTGGACGAGAGACGACTGGGATCTAGTGTTGGTAGACAGAAGAGCCAAGAACCAGATATACAAGGCTCTGAACGATGACATGTTCGAGATTGTGGTCCACACCAACACGGTGAAGGAAACATGGGAAGCACTACTGTTGAGAAATGAGGGCACAAACGAGATCCACGAAAATAAGAAGGATGTCCTCATGCAGCAGTACGACTCGGTCTCGATGAGAACAGATGAGAACCTTACAAGCTTCTATGAAAGGTTTAATGTTCTCATCAATAATCTCAAAACTTTAGGAAAAACATTCGATAACAAGGAGATAAATCTTAAATTCATGAGATCTCTCGAGGAGGCCTGGGGGACGAAGACAACCGCCATGAGAGAGTCGAGAGACCTTGCCAAAATGTCATTGGCACAACTCTATGGCGTTCTGCACAACTACAATCTGGAGGTAGAGCAGAAGAGATAGATAGATGAAGCCTGGAAAAAGACACTGGCATTCAAAGCTCAGGAGAGTATCCTGAAGACTATGGCAGACGAGGAGAGTTGCAACATCTCATCTACGAGACACAAAAGCATGATTGAAGAGGTAGGACTCATGGGAAGGAAATTTAGACAAAAATAAAACGACACTTACTCATATCCTATTTATGCAAGAACTCCTCAGCGATCAAGTCCAATACTTTGAAGGTGCGCGCAGAGTTAATGAAACGATCAATAATCGATGTGGCTGCCCTCTCATCAGGACCAAGGATAGTAGATCGGATATGGGTAAGAGAAACACCCGAACACCAATGGGAAGAAAAGTAAAACACAGCTCCATCCGTGCATCAAACATAAAACCACTGATCACGCCACCGACGACTGTCCTTAAAATCGATTAAAAACACCTTACTCGGTCGTGAGGTTAGGTGATACCAACCATTCTCGCGGTAGTTCAGACAAAAGAAACTAAAATGAAGCTCGGGCATTATGGCCATACTCTCCACACCCAAGTCTCGAGCGGCCACATAAAATCCAATCATTATCTTGATCGAGCTGGGTAAGAACATGGAAGGATATATCCCTATATACCGAAAGACCGAACTGAGGAATCCATGAATTGGGAATCTTATCCCGGCTCTCAAAGTATCGAGGTAGATGGGAAGAACTAAATTCTCCATTGGAGTATAGATCCGTTGTCCAGAGTCAGGTCGATCTATAGTAAAACCACTCGGAATAAAGAACTCGGATCTAAGGGACTTCAACCTCTGCTTAGAGATCCTAGAGGGATAACTGAAGACCTTGGGTGGAATCTCACGTCTACAACCCTAATTGCCCTTCCTACTGAAAGAATCCCCGTCCGAAGACAAGGTCTCATGGGCGGGGTCGGCACGAGGAGAATCAATCACGCCCCTAGAAGAATGATCGGTCGAATAAGACTCGGCGAGCTGTCGGTCCCGAGGAGGAGAATCGTATCCCAAGACCTCCTTCACTCGCTCATAGACTTTTTCACCTCCAAGAGGTCGGGACGACGGGAGAATAGTAAGGTTAAGAAGGGCCGATCGATCTAAGGGAACGTCGACGAGACCAAATCCCACATCCTCTAAATTGAAATCAATATCATCAAGTAAGTGTTCAAATTATAATCCATACCTACTTGTGAGAATCAATGAAATGGGACAACGGAATCGTCTGACCTCCCAAAAACTATCCAACCTTGAGGAAACCGTCCGACCTCCCAAGAGCTATTCGCCCTCGCACCTCCGGTCATACGACTTCAAACAAGCTCACCGATAGGAACAACAGACCGGCCTTGAACCCGGTCGATCTCACCACCACTGAGCACGTCCTATTGAGGTTGGAGATCCAACCGCGGTACCCGGAAGGCTTGGGGTACCCGGACGACCGACCTCCCCGACGGTCCAAACTCACCACTCGATTGGATCGACCTCGCACTGCTGGTCGAGACGACATCTAACATGCAAAGCCAAATCAAACGGGCTGAACTCACCAAGTCCGACCTCACTTCACGCCACCCAAAAGAATGGACCGACCTCACTCCCTAACATTCTTCAAAGAATGGTATGACGGTGCGGCCCAGATGATCACTTGACGGAGCACCGGTCTTGGCCGGTTTCCTCTTCCATGGTGTCTTGGAATGGTTGGTGGAATATGAGTAAAGTGAAAGAAAAAAGATCAACACTCCTCTTAATCTTATATATATATATAAGGTTGGTCAAGGCTTAGTCAAAGGGAACTAGGGCTTTCAAAGGAAAAAGGTTGGTCGAATATTGGTCAAAGGAAGAACCAAGATTCTCTATTCCACCTAACTAGCTCCGACTGGAGGATATCCTTATTTTGTTTACCTTTCGGGGGGGCGTTGCCTCCTGAATCCCCGTCAGCGTATGCACATCTGTCGAGAACATGAAATGGTTTATGACCTCAACGTGAACGACCTAATTAGTTCAACCCATCCAAGTCAAAGTATATAACCCCCGGTCTGGGGGGAACGGGGGCAAAAGGGTCCCCAAGCAAAGACTTGATTGGTCCAACCAGCCCAGTCTGGCTAAAAGACCCCGGATTGGGGCATGGGGGCAGAGAGTCTCTTAAAACACTCAATAACGAACCTATCCTGAAGTGGTTACCCCTCTAGAAAGTTGTTCGATTGGAAAGACCGTTCCCTTTATTCAGACCTCAATACGGTCTAAGAAGACGAAGCCGCTTGATCGGACACCCCGTCTTACGCTCCACCCTCAGAACAGATAAAAGAGAATACAACCTTTCGTGCCGACCAGATCGGTCAGTCTTGAAGGCTTGAAGGGCAAATAATGGCCACCCAAGTCAAGGTTATGGTCAATGACAAGTCAAGTCAAATGTTTCTTCTGTTGGTAAGAAGGAAGAGTCAACATAAGGGAAATAGGCCTTAAAAGATAACGAAAAAGCCCACCCAACTAGGGTTTTCTTCCCTATAAATACTCTTCACCATTCCCAAGGAGGTATCTTCTCTCATTCATAATCTCCTCCATATTCAATACACTTTTCTTTATTTTCTTTTTCTCACCCAGATCGGGCACATACTAAGCACAAAAACGAATCAAAGTGGAAAAAACCCCAGATCGGGCACATGTAACCTTGGTCAAACATGTAAATCCATAGCTTTATCTAGAAGTTTAAAGTCCGGGGTCACTGGAAACAGGGGATCAACCTGTAACGACGTCCAAGGGTCTCCTGCAGCGAGATACCCCACAACCTGACAACCTCACAGGGTTATCTACGCGTATAAGATGATTAGTCGTAACTACTCATCTCTGTACAGTTTAACCGGACATCTTCCCCAAGTCACAGTGTAACAACTCAGTGGGGGCGTCCGAGGTACGCACCTCAGTTTCCCGACTAACGGTATTTTCTTCGTTCCTGGTGTACAGATCATTCGACGCATCACGAGATTGGTCCCGCATCATCAGATCAGTCCGACTTACGACCGGACCATCGTACGGTCCGATCCAATCCTAAGAGATCGGACGAACTATGACAAACAACTATGATCCAAGAGTCTTTGATCATCTCCTTTGTAGGACCGAATAATCATTGAGTCCATCATTTACTTGATTCAAGATTTCATGAGATCCATCAAACTTCAAACATAAAGTTGTGCACCTATACAAAATAAAACTCAAAATAACATCAGTGCATTACTGATTGTTATCATCAAAACATATGAGGTTCAATAATTTCCTCCTTTTTGATGATGACAAACAATTGATGGTCATAAACTAAAACCATAGCAACTCATACCTTGAAGGATCGGTTATTCTGAAAAAGTCGATTTAGAGACATACCTAAAGGTCTTCAACTTTTCCTTAGCATCCTTTTATCTCTATTATAAAACCTATACTAGATGTTAGGATACATGATCAGAGCAAAAAGAATAATCAATACAGTTCATGATCATTTCAGAAAATCTGAGCCTTAATGCTCTAATATTTCCATTTTCGACCATTTATCACTTGTTTTCCTAAAGATTTCGCCTTTTTTCAAGCAATAGATGATTAAAGCAACCTATTTTTAGATACAAAATAGTGAGATATTAATCACCAGATTAGGATAAGTAAAATTAGAAATATCAGGAAACAAGAAAACTCAAACTATAACTAAGTTTACATAAGCAACTCAAAAGAATAAATCTTAAAAATATTAAACACGTAGAACACATCATAAAGTAACTTCAATGATCATCATCTCTTCCCCCTTTTGGCATCAGCAAAAAGCTTAGCTCCCATAGCCAAGTAAAATGAGTTGTCCTCGGTCATCCTTTCAAGTGACATCTATACCATGGTAAATATGATAGAACAACATAAAGGGTCATAAAATCAAAAATCTAGCATTCAAATATATATCATAGACCATACGATTTGAAATGCCAGTGATAGGAGTCTTCAAAGTGGTTGGAGAAAGAAAGTCCAAACTAGTTAGGCTTGTTTCTTTTGGAGCTTTGGATAGAGGTCATATGTATAAAGGTGGTTAAGGTAGAATCAATAGCAGCTTACAAATTCATCTCTTCCAAGGGATTACGTGAAAATGTCTGCTACTCGTTTTTCAGTTTCACAATATTCCAATTTGATATTTTCCTTCTCTTAGTGATTCCTAATTAAAGTGGTGACTAATATTGAGGTTCTCTCCTATAGGATATGATATCCTAATTTGTTTTCCATTCAAGTATCTTGTAACGCCCCGACTTTCACACCTTGACGACGCACGAGCGTTGTGCCGGCACGGACCCAGTCCGTGACAAGGGTAAGTAACCCGGACGGGTATAAAAGGTAAGGAAAACCAACTAAGTAATTATATTACATAATTATGACAGTAACATTTAGTTCGTAAAATTACAGTCTATTTTCAGTAGCCAAAATATAACAAGTCACGTTACATATTATCTCCGGTCAGCTTTCACTAAGCTTTTAGTCAAATTTCAGTAAGCTTTCAGTAAGTCAAAATCTACCAGTTTAGTTACATGATAACCAAAATAGACCTAAATTGATATATTAATCCAAAGGAAGGCGTGATAAGCTATATGCATGCAGTCCTCACTCTACTGGACTCTATCATTAATCTGTTGATTTTTTGCAAACAAAAAACATAACATGTGAGTATAAAATTCAGTAACCTAGAGTATATGAGTTTCGTTTGCAGGGCACTCCCTCGACTATGGCGAATCGATGAGTCCCAGTAAAACATTTTCGTAACTTATTGGAAATTATGGACGCCATATCAAACATTATTTTCGTTTATATGTCTTCATATCTTTTCTGTCTTTTTATTTTTATTATCATGAGTCCATGACTCGACTTGAAAGACAACTCCAAAGTCATGATAGACTCAGAGTACAGAGATAATACGTCAATCGTCAGTTCGGTTACACCATAAATCATATTTCGATTCGATTCAATCCGCACCTGTATATTTCGTATGTCGCAGTAGCATCATTAATGCGTCACACCTCTTGTGTGCTTTCAATGCAGTTCGCGATACCGCCATTGAGAAGGGCCTCCCTGCAGAGAGTCACCCGTTGCCCTGCCACGACGGCGTCAAGCCGTTGCATGCATGCCAAGATGAAGATGAAGATGAAGAACATGAGTGAGGGAGGGGAGCCATTGTCGTTGTCGTGGTGGTTAGTTCGTGATCATGTGAAGGAGGTTGGTTCGGTGGTGACGTGTTTGGTTCGGCTTCGTCGAAGAATGAAGACAGTGATGGCAATGAAGATGGTAGTGGCGCGGTGGTGCGGTGGTGGTGTTGGTGGCGCGGTGGTGATGGATGTTTGATGATGGTGTGGCGGCCGTGGAGGTGTGGTCGCGCGGTAGCGTGTGTGTGGTTTGGTTTGGTTCGCAGAGATGAAGAAAGGAGAAAGGGAACAGTGAGGGAGAGAGTGAATTCGTGTCTAACTTTAAAGATAAATGTACACATAGGACAATAAAAAATGTTCTGGCGTGCGGGGAAATGGTTTGTAGACGGGAAAAAAAAATACTGCAGAGTGCACAAAGGGATAAAATATACCCTCATTAAGTTTTTTTCAGACTGTTATTTACCTCATCCTCATAATATTAGTCTTCCGTTAATTAATTCGTATCGATTTAATTATCCCAAAAATATCAATATTGTATCTCATTTAATAATCCAAATTTTCTTGGATTAAAGTGGTTACCCCTAACGCGTAACATCTTTAACATTATAACGTTATACGTTTCTTATATTTATTCACGTGTTCATAATGTACGTACTTTATTTATATTTTAAATAACGATATAATATTACTGTTTCATTATATTTATTCGTACGTACTCTTCATATTAAATAACGAAAATTTTTATACGTATTTAACGTATTTTTAAAGGATGAAATTTTGGGATATTACATATCCTAAGATCCGTTTATCTGTCTAGAGGTGGTTCTCCTTAGAATTTTCTCGAAAACGTGCACACAAACATACTCTAGTGGTGTTCGACTCAACCTTCTTCTTGAAGGTCTTGGGTTCGAATCCCACTAGCCTCAAAATCCAAGTTGGCC
>JAOVYX010020735.1:0-16658 GCA_035668315.1 Drosera spatulata | reverse complement strand
TTAACTCCATATTTATAGAGTGAAGTGGGTGCTCTTATAAATATAAATTTGACGTGCTTACGACGGCACGCATCAAGACTATCGATACCAAAGGGTCCTCTAGTAGGCTTAGAAAGTGCTGCAACAGATGTTATATCATCGTGAGGGTTTGGAACTAAGACTTGCTCAGCTACGGTCGAACTGCCCTTGTCGGATCGAAATGACGGGTGTTTGGAACAAGGCATTCTTCGGTGAAAATCTAGTATAAATCCCTACACCAATTCCCATGAACGTGTCAAATTCATGATGAAATTTCACAATCTCACTATGTATTCATCATCTACACAATGAGTAGATCAATTTAGACTACATAGTTGTTGAATTTAGAATTAGAATTGCGAATTCATACCTTGGTTTTCACCATTAAAAACCCTAAATTTTGTGCAACTCGGTTTGTTTCGAGGCGCGTGTTCACAATCAACGGGTTCCCCTTGTCGATAAAAATGCGTGGATTACTTGTTTGCACGGATTGATTGAGTATTGGAGAAGATGAGATGTGAAGAATTTGAAACGTCGCGGCCGTGCTTCACATATTGGACGAAGGAATGAAGAACTGAGCAGCAGCCTGTTTAAATCGAACCCTAGCATCGTCGTGGCCGCGCCACCATGCAGTCACGCCCACGACCCCTTCAGTCGCGCTCGTGACCTCCTTCTATCGCTCCCGCGACCATGGAATTTTGGCCGGGACAATTTTGTTTTCTTCTTATTTCCTTCAAGAACGACCCAAATGCCTTTCACTCATCCTTTTCTCCTTCCAAAGTCAATTTTTAAATTACTCGCATCACCGATTAGCAGAGACGTTGTGTATCAATTTAAGATTTTTACGGCCGACAGAAATAAATTGAATTAAATATGAACTTCAAAGGAAACCTAAACTTGGGTTGCCTCCCAAGAAGCGCTTGTTTAACGTCGTTGGCTCAACAGCCATGATGTTAAATCATATCATTTATCAAACCACGTCGAATCCTGAAGTTCATAGTATCATTTCAATCTGTGATCGTTAACCTTAAAAATTTTCGACGTGTCTTCACTTTGAATTTCAACCTCTCCATAATTGTAGGCCTTTCTTACAATGAACGGTACTTCCCATCTCGATTTTAATTTTTCAAGAAATAACCTTAAGCGAGAATTGTAAAGTAAGACTTTATCTCCTTCCATAAAGTTTTTTCGCGAAATTTTCTCGTTATGAAGTCTGCTAAATTTTTCTTTGTATAAGGCAGTATTTTCATATGCATCATGACGAATCTCGTCCAGTTTTGAGATTTGAAGCTTCCTCATATTTACACAATCTTCGTATTTAAAATTCAGCTCTTTAATTGCGCACCATGCCTTGTGTTCAATTTCCACTGGCAGGTGGCATGCTTTTCCATACACCATTCTGTACGGAGACATTCCGATTGAAGTCTTATATGTAGTTCGATACGCCCAAAGAGCGTCATTCAGCTTGTCACTCCCATCCTTCCTCTTCGGATTAACTATCTTTTGCAAAATTCTTTTGATTTCACGACTGCACACTTCAGCTTGTCCGCTCAGACTGTGAAAATCCTATGATTGACATGATATTTCTTGAATAGGCTGTCCAATACCTTGTTACAAAAATGGATTCCCTGGTCACTTATCACAACTCTAGGAACGCCAAATCTGTTAAAAATAAAATTTCTAACAAACTCGACCACCACCTTGGCATTGTTAGTTCGTGTGGGTATGGTCTCTACCCATTTTGAGATGTAATCGACTGCTAACAATATATATGAATGACCATTAGAGTTTTCAAAAGATCCCATGAAGTCTTTACCCCATGCATAAAAAATCTCACGAGACATGACATATTTTTGAGGCATTTAATCTTTTTTCGATATATTGTCAGTCTTTTGGCATTGTTCACAGCTCTTTACATATTCGAAAACATCTTTGTTTAAAGATGGCTAGTAAAATCCACAAGATAAAATCTTGTGAGCTGTTTGTCTCACTCCAAAGTGACCTCCACAATCATAGGAGTGACAGTGCTTCAGCACTAACTTGATCTTGTGATCAGGAATGCATCTTCTTATAACACCATCAGCACAGAATTTAAGCAGAATTGGATCCTCTCATGATTAATACTTTGCATCGCTCTTAATCTTCTCTTTTTGATACTTTGAAAGATCACTCGACAATTTCCTGATCACCAGAAAATTTACAAGGTCAACATACCAAGGTACATAATCGCGAAGACTATATAAATGCTCGTCAGGAAATAATTTTGATATTTTTAACATCTCATCCTTATTCATAATTCTTGATAAGTGATCGCCGACATGATTTTCTACACCCTTCTTATCTCTGATTTCAATATCAAACTCCTGAAGGAGAAGAATCCATCTTAATAATCTCGGTTTCGATTCCTTCTTTTTTAGAAGATTTTTTAATGCACCATGGTCAGAGAATACAATTACTTTAGCCCCTAATAAATATGAACGGAATTTTTTCAAGGGCAAAAATAATTGAGTAAAGCTCTTTTTCAGTTGTCGTGTAATTCACTTGAGCTTCATGAGCTCTACTACATAGTCTTCATATCCAGCCTTTCTGCAACTTCACTTGCACCAAGTACTGCAGCCAGTCTGTTGCAACTTAGCTCCCACTCAATATATTTCAGACCTCATCTTCTTAGCCTGCTAGTGTATCCTCGTCTGCACTCAACACTGCACTGAGTCTTCTGCAATTCAGCTTGTGTACTTGCACTGCAATATGGCTCACTTCACTTTGCTACTGGAACTGGCCTTGAACACAGGAAAGGTCCCAGATCCTTGGAACCTTGAGACACTTTTGCTGTTGTATGTAGTTGATCTTTGGTCTGTAATTTTTAGTCCCTTTGGTAGTCTGCATTCCCTCTACCTGGTCTGTTGCACTCCTCTGCTGCACCTGGTTGCACTCGTCTGCATACCCTGCTGCACTTGTCTACACAGCCTACGTCCCCTAGTCTGCAACTACCTAACTAATAGTTACAGCCTAAGCATCTATTATATACATAATTTCTTCTTAAGTTTTGTTCATCAATTTCTATACAACACGGAGGGATTGCACGCTCATATCAAGGTCTTTGCTGATCATAAGAGCTTGAAGTACATCTTTACTCAGAAAAAGCCGAACATGAGACAACGGAGATGGCTAGAGCTATTAAAATACTATGATCTGGACATCTAGTATCATCCAGGAACGGCAAATGCAGTGGCCAATGCTCTAAGTAGGAAGGTTCGGAATTCAGAAGAAAACTTGTACCTGTTGAGAATTACACAAGACACCTTGATTGATGAATTCTGCAAGTTAGGAATTGAAGTTCGAGCAAGATCAGTTAGTGGGAGACTTCTAGATATGCAAGCTAGTCCTACTCTTCACAACGAGATAGTTCATGCTCAAGAGGCACCTTTTGCACTATAGAAGTTAAGGGAAGAGGCTTGAAAGGGAACTGTAAAAGGATTTTTGATTCACGAGGATGGATGACTACGGTTTCGGAATCGTTTCTATATACCTAATAATGAAATGTTAAAGATGAAAATTCTTGAAGAAGCACACCAAAGCATCTACTCTGTTCATCCTGCAGGTAACAAGATGTATCAGGATCTGTGAAACCACTAGTGGTAGAGCAACATGATAAAGGAGATTGCTGAGTTTGTCAACAAGTGTTTGATCTGCCAGGGGGTAAAGATAGAACATCAAAGACCAGGTAGATTATTTCCACTTCTTGAGATACCGACATGGAAGTGGGATGCAATATCCATGGATTTCATAGTTGGACTTCAAAGCACGGTTGGGGGTTTAAACTTCATTTAGGTAATAGTGGACCGTTTGACGAAGTTTGCATACTTCCTTCCAATCAAAAACACATGGAGTGTTGATCGATTGGTCAAGGAATATGTGAAGTCTATCGTAAGGCTCCACGGATTTCCTACCACCATAGTGTCTGATAAAGACACGAGGTTTCAATCTCGATTCTGGAAAGGATTGCAAGAGGCTCTCGGTACACGTTTGAATTTCAGTACCACTTTCCATCCTGCATCCGATGGCCAAACGGAGAGGACCATATAGACCTTGGAATATATGTTGTGTGCATGTGTTCTTAATTTCAAAGGCTCTTGGGATCATCATCTGCCTTTGGTCGAGTTTACCTGCAATAACAGTTACCATTCCAGCATCGGTATGGCGTCATTGGAGGCATTATATGGCAGGAAGTGTAGGATATTATTATACTGGAATGATATTCAGGATGTGGTCTAGTTGGGATCAGAGATGGTATAAGAGTTAGCTGAGAAGGTGAAATAGATTCAGGAACAGATGAAGGCTGCACAAGACCGTTAGAAGAGCTATACCGATGTGAGGTGATGACCTCTAGAGTTTGAGGCCGGGAATCATGTGTTTCTAAGGATCTCACCTACTAAAGGTGTAATAAGATTTGGAAAGAAAGGAAAACTCAGTCCACGATACATAGGACCTTTTGAGGTTCTAAAGCGACTTGGGGAGGTACCTTACCGACTAGCACTTCCCGCCAACCTGTCGTCCGTACACAACGTGTTCATGTCTCTATGCTTTGCAAGTATGTCTCTGACCCAAGCAATATTATACAATACGTCCCAATCATAACGGATGAGAACATGTCATATGAGGAGCAACCATAAGAAACCCTCAATCACCGAGAAAAGGTATTAAAGAATAAGACAATACCATTGGTGAAGGTTTTATGGGCAAATCATTTAACCTCGGAGATAACTTGGGAGGTTCAGGAGACAATACGGAAGTAATATCTGCATCTGTTTAAAGGTAATTTATAAACCCTTTCAATCACTAGTTTCGAGGATGAAACCTTTCAAGGAGGAAAGAATGTAAGGACCCAAAAAATTTCGTAAAATTTAGTTTCACGAATTAATTTGAATAGTAAATTATCGTACGTTATAATTTATTTTACGAGCTTATAAGGCTTGTTTGACGTTATAATGGGGGAAGAATACAAAATATGAATGAAATGTAACCCTAATATGCAAATACGGGGAAACACGATCTTAATACAAAAATACCATATTTATACGGAAATGACCTAAACCTAATCTTGGCACTTATTTTCCTTTATATTCCACTTAGTTTTAAGTAATTGTCCACTAAAAACTCACTAAATAACCACTAACTCTCCATTTAAATTATTTTAGTTAATTTCATTCTTTATATATACAAGTCATTTCCTTCCTCCAAATATTTTACAAAAACACAATTAAACACAATTACCATATCAGATTATAGTTAGATAACGGAAGAGAGGAAGGTGACGTTTAAGAATAGGAGAAGAAGCTTGGTGGAAAGACGAATATGACGAGAATTCGTTACCGCTATTAAGAGAAGGTAATCCTCTTGGTTAAAAATTTTATGAGAAATTGTATACTCGTTGATAATTTTTGATACTAATATATATTTTATTTCCACATGTTTAGTTTTTAAATAAGTTAAGAAAACTTGATTTGGAGTTGTGAATCTTAAGATATAAATCAAAACATGTGGATATATCAACCAGTAAAAAAAACTGGTTATAGAGATGACTTTGTGGCTTAAAATAAAATTATATAGCAGGCCATAAAAGACAACTCCGATATCACTAGTAAGGTATGTAAGTCTATTTTCCATAAAATTTTACCAATAATTATTTGGAGTAGTATGTAGAGAGTTATGAGATAATTAGTAAAGTAAGGTCAAACTGTCCGAAGTAGCAGGAAATATAAAATTGAATTAATTAACTGCTGTTATTGGTAAAGTTTTATGATATAAGCCTTATATCACTGGAAATTTATGGAAGTCTAGTTTTCATAACATTTTACCAATAATTATTTGGAGTAGTATGTAGAGAGTTATGAGGTAGTTAGTGAAGTAAGGTCAAACTGACCGAAGTAGCAAAAAATATGAACTTTAAATAACTAACTGCTATTATTGGTAATGTTTTATGATGGAAGCCTTATATCACTGGAAAGGTATGGAAGTCTAGTTTTTGTAGAATTTTATGGAATAATTTTTGGAGTTGTATACAAGAAGTTATTGATTAAAATATGTTGAAAGGTGATGTTTCATAGAATCTAGGACACCAGTTTCAGAGGCCAGGAAGCTCATTCCCGAGGCCGGAACGTTCGTTCCAGAGGTCAGGACGTCCCTTCCAAAGATCGAGACACCCGTTCTAGAGGTCGGGATATCAGTCCCAGAGGTCGGGACACCATCTCAAGACCATCTGGATCGAGAATGATCATTTTGATCCCAAAATAACTCCAAACACTCACAAATAGCACTAGTGGTTTTGCACGAAGCACAAATAAATATGTTTAACACTGTAAAAGGAACAAAAAAATATATTAATATATGAATCCTATCATGTTTAGGACCTGGCGACTTTGCTCGTTGACACGTAAAGGACAAGTTGAGTGTGTGTGTAAGGGAGTTGCAATAAGAAGGTAACGTTTTGATTTATTGTGTGTAGCGATGTGTATTATTATACCGTGAGTATAATAATATGCATTGGAATCTGTGGATGTGGTCACTAAATGTGGCTGACATAAAATACTGACTGCAACTACTGTGTGCCGTAATAAGATAATGTGTGTGTTTGTGTTATGCCTTGATTACTGGTATAAAGAGGATGAGTGAGTAAAAGAAGTGTAAATCTATAATTGGGGAGATAACTCTGTCGTATAAAATACAAAGTATTAGGTCTGTTGTTTGAGTTATAGAGTGACTTGGTGGTGACATTCTTTCATCGGCCCTTTGAGGTTGTTTTAATATGAGGGAAAATCGTTGCAGGAGACCCTGGACTCCGGTTTGGCAGAACCCCTTTCGTGGATGTCCCTTTTGCTAAAACTGAGTAAAGCTTGATAAGTTGAAATTAAATAAGTCTCATCAAGGGCACAATTATAATACTGAGGGTATCTATCGTCTATCTTCACTGTGTTTTTGATATGATAATTATGAATGTCGGATTGGGATAATAAGTTCTAGAGTGCTGGATCAAATGACCAAAGAGGTCATTTCCCTTTTCTTTTCTTATCATCTTCTCTCGTGTAACCCTTGGTAAGGGGGCCGACACGATATTGAGTTCATATGGCTTACGGTTACTATTTTCCTGTGTTTTCAATAGGTGTGATGTAGGTTATGGTGCTAATATGCATCTACTGTATTATGGTTTATGAACTAAGTGACATATGCAATAAATGAAAAGTTTTGGCTGTATTTGATAAGATTATTGGATTATGTCTAAGTGGATTTTATTTATTTCTGTGCCTAAACCGGCTACGTAATTTTTTCCTAGCTGGGATGTTTGGACTCAGCGACAGTGACGTCATTTTTATTATTATGTCTTGATATGTTATGAAAAGTCGGGGCGTTACAATATTAGACCAATTTGAAGTTTATATGATCATAGCTTTTTTTGGCATAAGGGATCTTGCGATGAGACTGAAATATTGAAAATAAACTTAGACTAATTTAAAGTTTGTATTTATATTTTTTTCTTTCATGTTTGTTTTCATATTTTGCTGAGAACTAGAAGCAGTACAAATGCATGGTTTCTTAAAATTTTTAATCTGATCTTGGCAGGAGGAGAATATATGCCTTGAGCCTGACTTGCTGTGAGTGCCGTACTGCTACCCGACAAAGCTCTATTCAACTTTTCTCCAAACAAGGTCTAACTTCATAACCCTTTATTCTTACTTCATTGATGTGATCATGTTTGCTAGGTCTCATGAATTCGTATTCGTCACTTGTTTGACTCTGTGACAATTGAGATAAGATGTGCATATGTTTTTAAAGGAGTGTAATCGTCATACTAAACTTATAATTTCCTAGGTCGCTGTAAATATGTTTATGTTTTATTATTTAGATTCAGATATTTGATAAAAAAAATGTTTTATGATGAATATTTTTCTTATTCTCATGAAGTCTAAATCAATGCAGAAATTATGTCGAACGATCGACGATGGATGTATGAAAGAATGATAGGAAATAGAGTGTCTCCTATTTTCATGTTAAAGGTCGATGAATTTATCAATTTTGTTGTTGCTCATGATACTTTGATTTCTCCAGGATATTTGAAATGCCCTTGCACAAAATGCGATAACAAGCCCTTTAGACCATTTGACGAAGTAAAGTTGCATTTATATCAGAGAGGTTTCATACCTGGTTATGAACGATGGTTATGTCATGGTGAAGAACCTGAGCTATGGGGTTTCACATACGGTGCTTCAACTTCAAATCCATCAAACGTACAGCCTATGCAATTTTCCTTCCGTAGTATGGTAGAGGATGCATTTAGACCAGCCTTTATAGATTTCGAGCAGAACACTGCTCAACCTGAAGTTGAGGAAGAGCCCCTTCCAGAATTCAAAGGTTTCTTTGAAATGCTCAAGAATGCGAAGACAACTTTGTATGATGGCTGCAAAGAGTCTTTGCTGTCCATTGCAGCTAGAGTAATGAAGATAAAGTGCGATTATAATCTTCCTCTCAAGGTAGTTGATAATCTGATTCATTTGATCAAAGATATCCTCCCAGATGAGAATGTTATGACTAAATCATATTATGAAAAAAAGAAACTTCTTCAGATGCTAGAACTTCCGGTAGTCAACATTCATGCTGTGAAAATGGCTGCATGTTATTTTGGGAGGAAGATGAAAACCTCAATAGATGCAACATCTGCAACTCTAATCGGTACAAGAAGACTGGCAATGGTAGACTTGTTCCGGTTAAAGTTCTTCAATATTTTTCCATACCTCAGAGACTGCAAAGACTTTATGCAACTCGACATACAGCTTCTGCAATGTGTTGGCATGCTGAGAACGGCCGTCCCAATGGCGTCATGTCACATCCTTCCGATGGTAAGGCATGGAAGCATTTAGATGCCATGTATCCCTCATTTGCTACCGAGCCACGAAATATGAGACCTGGCTTATCTGTTGATGGGTTTGCCCCATTTGGTAAATCAGCAAAGTAATACTCTTGTTGACCCGTTGTCTTAACCCCGTACAATCTCCCACCAGAGATGTGAATGAAGAGATCTTTTCTCTTTCTATCTTTGATAATTCATGATCCAAGTAGCCCTAAAGG
This sequence comes from Drosera spatulata, assembly GCA_035668315.1. Taxonomy (NCBI): domain Eukaryota; kingdom Viridiplantae; phylum Streptophyta; class Magnoliopsida; order Caryophyllales; family Droseraceae; genus Drosera; species Drosera spatulata. The sequence continues at coordinate 7,520 of JAOVYX010020735.1, read as the reverse complement.
AAACATTGATGTATATCTTCGGCCTTTGATTGATGAGCTGAAGGATTTGTGGAATATCGGAGTGACCACCTATGACATGGATTGGAAACAGAATTTTCAAATAAGGACTGCAATATTATAGATAATTAGTGACTTTCCAGCATATGGCATGTTGTCGGGTTGGAGTACTACAGGACGGTTGGCATGCCCTCATTGCATGGGGTATTCAAAGGCATTCTCTCTGAAAAATGGGCAAAAAGAGTCATGGTTTGATTGTCATCGCTGTTTTCTTCCACATGATCATGTTTTCAGAAGAAACAAGGTTGATTTTAAGAAAAACAGAGTTGAACGAGGTCTCCCTCCACCGTTGCTTACAGGAGATGAAATTCAGTCACTTCTGACGAACATCCCGACCACAAATCAAGTGATACGAGGTCAGCCCATACATGGTCTGCATAAATATCACAATTGGAATAAAAAAAGTATTTTTTGGGAGCTTCGTTATTGGTGTAAGTTGTTTGTATGACATAATCTTGATGTCATGCATATTGAGAAAAATAGCTTCGATAATTTGTTTAATACGGTGATGAATGTGCTGGGTAAAACGAAGGATGTTCCTACGGCTAGGCTTGACATGGCTAAATTGTGTAGATGTCCTAGTCTTCTTATGCAACCAAATGGAAAAGCAGACATGATCATGCCACCTGCTCCTTATGTGCTGCAAAAGGAACAACGGCTTAACTTATGTAGCTGGATCAGAGGGTTGAAATTTCCCGACGGCTTTGTATCTAATATTAGCAGATGTGTAGAGAAAGATGAACCTCGTTTGTATACAAATTTGGAAACGCATGATTGCTATGTGTTTATGCAGCGATTGGTTCCCGTGGCTTTTTGAGAATTGTTGGCAGAGAAAGCGTAGAAAGCCTTCACGGAGTTGAGCCTTTTCTTTCAAAGGTTTATGTTGCAACGCCATTCGTGTTGAAGTCATGGAGCATTTGGAGGAAGAGATACCGGTCATTCTTTGTAAGTTGGAGAAAATCATGCCACCAAGTTGGTTTAACTCTATGGAGCATCTTCCTGTTCATCTTCCATATGAGGCCAAGCTATGCGGACCAGTGCAATATAGGTGGATGTAATTTATGGAACGGTATATTAATATTTTTCATAAGCGTGATTTTATAGGAGCTGTTTTTCAACTCATTTGTTCATTTTAAGAGAAAAATTAAATCTTAATTTACATATACCAACACCATTCGAAGAAAAAAGTTTCTAACAAGGCAAGAGTCGAAAGTTCAATCTGCATTACTTATCTCATTGAGGAGGTCTCAAATTTTTGCACTCGCTACCTCGCGCCTAATATGGATTGTAAGTCCAGAAACCTTCCTTGGAACTATGGGACATATGTTTCTTCAGATATCAATGGTAATCTCGCAAAGGTCTTCACTAGTCATAAATGGGATATGCACATAACAATGGAATGCCTCGACATCTTTCTGATCGTGATCATGAAGTTGTACATCGATATGTGCTTAATAATTCTGGCGTCTTGGACAAATTTGAAAGGTAATTGTGGTGAATAATTATACATAATTTTTTTTTTATAGTTAGAGGTTTTTTTTTTTTTTGGAATTGTCAAACTAATATGCAATGTATTTAGAATAGTTTATTTGAAAAAGATATGATATTTACACGACAAGCAAGGACGCGGGCAGAGGTTTGGATCAAGTGTAATCAACAATTTCCATGTTGGTTGAAAAATTATGTAAGTTTGACACCTACACTAAGGGTGTTGAAGGATGTTGTTCAATCATGAACTAAACTATTCATTAGCACTGTGTTTGCAGGTTATCAACAATAATGTGGATGCTAATATCCGAATGCTTGCTCTTGGACCAAATAAAGAGTTTCAAACGTATGATCAATATTTCATCAATGGGTTCAAATTCGATACCTTTGAATATGGAGAGCATAAAGAGACAATGAACTATGGCATTTGTCTTAAAAGCGAAGGAGCTGGAGACTTTTATGGTATCCTTCAAAACATTATGCGCTTGGAGTATTTTGGAAATGATGGACCATGCTATGTGGTTCTATTTAAATGCAAATGGTTTGATCCTCGTCCCCATGGTACTAAAGTACATCCGAGATATAAGTTGGTTGATATTAACGAGACTAAATTGTTCTCATACTATGACCCATTCATATTGGTATATCAAGCACAACAAGTATCATATCATCCATATTCTGGGATAGGAATGGATTAAAAAGATCGGTTGACTGTATTCAACATTAAGCCAAGAGCCTTTATAGATTCTCTGACTGATGAAACCGACTTTCAAGAAGATAGGAGTGGTGATCCACCTTCTTTATCAGAAATATAGATATGGATGACGTAGTCGTCGATATGGATGGAGATGAGAAGGATGCATAAGAGGTTGAAGATGAAGAGAAAACAGATGAGGGAGATAAGGAGGACGATCAAGACGATGATAACCAAGAAGAAGACGATGAAGAAGAGGAAGAAGACGATCAATCTGACGAAGATTGATGTGTTATGTTTTTCACTTTTTCATTAGATGTTAGGACTGAACCGATGTATTTTATGCAAGCTTGATGACACTTTTGTTTGATTTTCTATTCTTTCATTTATGGATTTTCATCGTATTGTATTTTTCTTATGGTTAGTGTTGAAGATATGCTTAAGAAAGGTAACAGAGTAGTGCAAGGTTTACGCATAGGCGTGAGAGGAGATAGTCGTTCTCCACCTAATGGAGGTCGAGATTTCGCATAAACGAGAGCGGAGATGATCGTTCCTCCCCATCCATAGGTCGAGGTTTGTGCATAGGTGGGAACGGAGATGATCGTTCGTCCCCTTCTGGAGATCAAGGTTTGCGCATAGACGGGAGAGGAGATACTCATTCTCCCCCTTACGGAGGTCGAGATTTTTACATAAATGAGAGCGGAGATGATCGTTCGTCCCCTTCTAGTGGTCGAGATATGCGTACTGGTGGTCCTGGACATACTTCTGGGGCTCGAGAGAGCCAAATTGCACATCTTAAATCTACACTACATGACAGCAGGGACCCAATTGATGACTATCAGGGAGATGATTCTATGAATGATATGGATGATGTGAATGACATGATTGATCAATCTAGCCCAGACGGTTCTATGGATGTGCCTTCGCACCCAGATGAGACGGGGAAGCCTTACGCACTACATGTTCTATCGCCAAATAATTAATGGTAATTTTTATTGTATTTTCATATTTCATTTATTTCTATATCCATCTTTAGAAATGTTTGATTAATAAAAATTTCCTTATCTAGGTTTAAACGCACAGTGGTGTCTCGGAGGATCGGTGCCTATCTCAGGAAGTATTATGATGGCCCTTACTTTTCATTTTCGATGGTGGGACCGCACACTGTCCATCAGTGATGGTCTTTTTTTCGGGTAATTAGTTATCGCTATTTCATTTTTTTATTATATCGTATATATCCCTTATTTTTATGATTTTTGTTATAACCACTATACTCTGCTTCTGACTATGACAATGATTTTTGTTTTACAATTTTGTAGCATGATTTAGATGGGATGTTTCTCATATGGATGCTGTTGGGAAGAGATGGGAGTATTATGTTAACAAGAGGCTTTCTGATATGCACAATTATATTTGTGCCACGCCTCTTAGTAAGGTGATCCCTTGCTGCAAGATGGAGATTTGAATGCAGTGTGTTTCTAATCGTGAGAATCCCGATTTTTTAGAAAGATCTAGAAGAAATAATGAGAATAGGATGAAAAGACCGAGCCTTCATAGTCAAGGCTCTGTTTCAACCACAGAAGTCAAAATGAAATTGGTAAAGATATAATTTAATTGTTTTTTATTTTGTTACAATTATGATCAACTCACGTTATAAACTGCATTTATTTTCTATATAATTGTTGTAGGTGAAGGAGCTTGACCGTGACCCGACTGCTCCGGAGATGTTTTATCGCACTTGCACAAAGAAAAATGCTGCTGAGAATTCTGATGGATGTTCTTATACGGATGACAGAGCAAGGGAGGTGATGGTATTCATTTTCTTTTCCACAATATACAGCTATGTCACTTCTCTATCAATATCTTTTTTATAGTAGATGTACTTTGAATAAGTTAGTCACTCTAATATATCTCGGATGTTTTTGTTTTTTTTTTTTTGTTTCTATTTCTGTTTCTGTTTCAATACACAACTAATTACAGCAATGAATTTCATTTTTATCAAGGCATAAGAGTGTAAACACCAGTAGCTATACCATCATATGAATCAATCAACATTACACGATTCAATGTAAAACTTTGATCTGATTCTATCATGTTCTGTACACTACATACACATGTGCTTTAAATTCTATTGAACATACAACGTTGAGCAAAGGTACATTATGATCAACGATCATAAAGTTTATGGCTGAAAGTGAACAAGGACTTTACATTACTTGACCTCCGAGCAATTGTTTTTATTGCTTTTACTTTATCATATGTTCTACTTTATTTTTACTTCGATTATATAAATTGTATTTTTTATCCAAACTCCATGGTGTAATGCAGAAGGAGTATAATAGGTTGTTGAACGAGTATATGGAGGCCAACAACATAACAAGTCCACGAGATGTACCAGATCAAATACAAAATGATTTGTATTTGGGTATTGTTGGGTGGAGGAAGGGAAATGTGCTTGGTTTAGACTCTAAGGTTCATTCTTACTATGAAAAACCACGCTCAAGCACATCCGTATCTAGTTCCTCTAAAATGGCCATGGAGTTGGAAGATGCTAGGCGACAACTCAAAGAGTAATCAACAACAATCCAAGAACAAGGTTCACGGATTGAAGAGCCAGCAATAATAATCCAACAACAAGGTTCGCGGCTTGATCTCGTGACATAGTTTTTGAGCCGACTCTCGCAAGAGCCTGAAAATTGTTCTGATCTGTTTTCCCGTTTTAAGTTCAATCTACCCCCTCCTCCTCCACCACCATCCGGTCCTATTTGTTAGTTGTTTGATTGTAATGTGAACTTGAGTGTCGTTGTCACTACTCGACTATGGACGGATTTACGATGATTTGGGATCTTTTGTAATTCTTGTATTGTATTTTTGATGTATTTATGGGTTTATAAATTAGTATATTTGTGTTAAGTTGTGTTTTTTTGTTAGTATTATATATGTACATTGTTGGATTGGTGTGTGACAGGATAGCGTGAAAACATGTTAAATTTATTTTAGGAACCCAACATTTCTGACGGCATTGGCTGGGTCATCGGAAAGAATCTCGGTTATGATATTTTCAGCGGAAATATTTACGTTGGAAAATTACCGACGGCTCATATCTATCTATCAAAAAGTTTCCGACGGCCAATCACCTGCCGTCGGAGAAAGTCTTCGACAAGAACTTTTGCGATGGAGCTCTGGTCGTCGGAAAGTCGTCGGAAATATAGTTTTACGACGGATTTTGTTTGTCGGTAATAGTCTCGAATATTGTAGTGATTACAGTTTTATATTTAGGGTTTGTTTGGTATTACTCTTTAAAATTGTGAAAATCAAAAATGATAACAAAAACAAAAAATAAGTAGCGAGAACCAAAATTATTGTATGAAATAAAATGATTATTTAAAAAAGAAATTTGGAATATTGTACTAAAATGAAATAAGAAATAGAAATTAAAAATTCTTTTTCCTTGTTTACTATTTTCTGCTTTCGTTTTATTGTTTCATAAAAAGGAATCTGAAACACACTTCTGTTTCATCAATCAATGAAACGATAATAGAAAATCAGAAGTAAAAGTCATACCAAACACCTTATATATTAGTGAAATGGGTTTCGCACTTTTAGTTTTTTCATGTGTATTTTAATGTAGTTTATCTTAAAAGGGCAATTATGTAGATAATAGATATTGCATATAATGTATACTTTCGAAGATTGGTACTCCCTCCGTTCCAAGAGAATTACAACCGATTGACCTAACACGATAATTTATGTCTGTTTTGATTTTTATTATAAAAACTAATTTATCCTTTGACTTATATTAGTGAGAGGAGTGAGAAAAAGAACCGGAGAAGAAAAGTAGTTGGGTGAGTTGATATGATATAAAATAAAAAGTACGAATGTTTAGATATTTTTATAGAAAAAAAGTTTCAAAGTGTGATAATATTAAATTTTATTTGAGACATTCCAATTTATTAAGTGTAATAATTTTTTTATGACGAAAAAATATGTGATACATTTCCAATAAAATAAATAAATACATAAATAAATGGTACTCATGAATTGAACTGTCCTCAATAAATTGCAGAATGATCTAATTGGATAGGTTGGATGTGTAAAATTGTCTATTTTACCCTAACACCTAAAACATACTTCTATCTCAATTATACTCCATCCTATTTTCTCTCCTTTCTCATTCTTTCTCTTCCTATTTATTACATTCAACCTATATCCCATAGACGTGGAAGTCTGTTTTTAGAAAAACACAAGGATTTGAGCGGAATTCTTTGTTAATTCAACGGATATTCTTAATTTTCTAAACAATAGGAAGCGATGATCACATCAAGACTGACAGTCGCCTATGATTTTATGAGCAAAAAGACGAGTTATGCTTGTGAGACCCGAAAACCTATGATTTTATGTATCAAACAAGCCAAAAAACTGAACAAACAAGACAAGAACTAAATAAATGTTATGTTTATGAAGTTTTAGATCATTTGGGATTGAATTGATTGGGTAAAACATGAAAAATTAGCAAAACCAACCATACCAGTTTCTGGACAGCTTTGACATTCGATATTAGAAAGCGTTTTGACCCTACTTAGAGTCTGATTCAACAAATGAGTTGTAACACAAAGTTGTAGAGAACTACATTGAGGACAATGTCATGCTTTAGCTTAGGGGAATTTTTAGGGGCAAAGAGTTGTTTATTTAGAGTCTTTTATACCTCTTAAAAAAACAATAAAACACTTAACACGAAAAAAAATTTTGTTTTTAAATCTATGGTTTGAGCAAAGTAAGGTGATGATTTATGCCATAACAAATGCTATACTAGTACGTGTAGTTCAATATTATCTCTAAGGAAGTTCTGAATCTTTGCTAATATGATTCTAGTTCATTCCTAGGAGATGACCATTTTTCATATATAGTTAGCACTTAAGTAGTGACTTGAATTGTAGCTAGACACTTAGAAATAAAAAAAAACCTTCATGATCCCTTTTTATGTCATCTTTTCATTTATCCACCACTTATAAGGGAGCATGGAGTGTTTTTTTTTTTTTTTTTTAATTTTTTAGAAAATGTTGATTTATTTTGTTTATAAACACCTGTTTTTCCATGGTAACCCTCATGCTATTTTTGGTTACTGGAGAATCCTCTAGACCTACTTAGAATAAGAAAAAAAAAAAAAGAAAAGAAAAGAGACAAAAAAAAAACTTTTCAAAGCATGTTCCTTACCTCGGTAATCAAAATTACCATCTACGGATAAAAGGGGGGGACATAGTCTTTGATAATATCGCTTGAA
>JAOVYX010020734.1:0-16660 GCA_035668315.1 Drosera spatulata | reverse complement strand
CACAGCACTAGACAACTAGTGAGGAGGGTGGAGACGTGCTGCAGCACCAGGAACAAAGTGCTATGGTGCTGGTTGGGTAGTGGGGGAAGGGGAGGGTCATGCCTCGGTTGATGTTGTTCCTAGGTATTTTTCCAAGCTTCTAGACATCCATTTTTCATCTTGTTTTGATCATTTTTTCATCATTTTTCATCCCAAATCTCATTTTAAAGTCTAAATGAATGAAATGACAAAATAAAAATCACGAATGTTCATGCCATTTGTCGACCACCCGAGACCTCATTGAAGTTACCCTACCAACCTTCATCATGAGTTTCTATTATTCAAGATGCTATCTAGAAAACATCAGAACATATAACATAAGATCAAGAAATTATAAGAAACAATGTCAAATGGCATATTATGATTAAGAAAACCCCCTTTGGATTGTCTCCCAAGTAGCGCTTGGTTTAAGGTCCCCGCTTCGATGTCTTGAAATCCTCATCCTTGCTTTGAATTCACCTGGAAAATACAAGACTTAGGTATCTAAACCTTTTTTCTTATTCCTTTTTGAATTGGAGCGATATGATTTTCGAGAAGTCGCTTCTCTATCCATGCTTTGCATGTACCGAAACTTCTTCATACCTAGAATCAGGAAAAGAGTCAAATCCATCATGATAACCCTTAGCATGAGAATGACTAGTGGTTGAGCGTATTTTTCTTTTCCTAAAACATGAAGTATTTTTTTCACAAGATCGTGTCACCTTTTGTGCAAATAAGGGCATAATAAATACGCTTGGTGCAAGTTTGTCCTTGATGTCTTGAATCTCTTTCTCCGAATCATCATTTTTCAACGCAAAGTTTTCATTTTCTACTTTCAAACATGCATTAGAGGACTTAAATTCCTCAATGTCTTTCAATAACGACTCACTGCCTTGATGTTGTTCCTTTAGTACATGTAATACCCCAAGGAAAAATCTTAAATGTTTTATAGTACTACCTATACCAACAAGGTGTACCTTTCTTTTTGATAGCCCATCATTTTAGAACTCTGCAGTTAAGCGTGCTTAACATGGTGTAATGCTGGGATGGGTGACCTCCTGGAAAGTTTTCCAAAATTCCCAGGGTGTGTGCGAGTGAGGCCAAAGTACACTGAAAGGACTAGTGTTGGCCTGTAGGGCCAGTTTTGAGCCTGAAAAGCGAATCATGGTATTCCCTGGTAGCGTTACAGTACAACTTCAAGAGAATCATCAAAATTGTTGGATTTAGCATTGACTCAAAGAGTCATGAGAGGTAGAGTTTATACCTTGAAGACAAAGCCTCAAGCTCATCTAAAAAATATGTTGCCTCATTTTGAAGTATTGAATCTACTACCTCCTCCATCGGTTTGTCTTCAAACACCACAATATTATAGCATGAATCATGATTGCACAATGCATCAAACGCCTTGAATACCTTGAAGGTGGATTCTTCCCCTTCAACCCGAAGCTTGAATTCTCCACTTTTGACATCAATTAATGCTCCTTCGGAGGCTAGAAATGGTCATCCTAACATGATCGACACTCTATCATCTTCCTCCATGTCCAATACAACAAAATCCATGGGGAATATGAAATGATCGACATTTATGAGCACATCCTCAAGCACACCTCTTTGAAAAGTAAGGAATGATCCGTCATATGAGTTGGCTTTAAATCCTCTAATCCAAGCTTCCTACAAAAAGAGTAAGGCATCAAGTTAATTGAAGCTCCCAATTCACATAAAGACTTATCAATATTAATCTTCCCGATGGTGCATGGGATGGTGAAACTCCCGAGGTCTTTAAGCTTTTGAGGGAGTTTGCGTTGTATGATGACGCTACATTCTTCATTTAGCTTGGCGTTCTCAAGATCTTCAAGTCACCTCTTCTTAGACAAGAACTCTTTCATAAACTTGGTATAAGAAGGTATGTGAACAAAGGCATCCGCAAACAGAATATTGATGTGCAATATTTGAAAAACATCCAAGCACTTCTCGAATTGTTTTTCCAATTTGTGCCTATAGAGTCGCTGTGAATATGGAATCTTGGGCACATAAGGAGGAGGATTGTCCTGGAATAGGTTAGGTTTGGCTGGCGGTCGAACCTCGGGCTTATCCTCTTTGTCTTGTTCGGGCTCCTCAACCACTTGCTTACCTTTATCCCTTTTAACTACTTTGGGATCCTTGAGCTCCAACCCGCTTCTTCTTGCATCCGTTTTAACATGTTCAATAGGCTACATCTCCATGGTACTTGGGAGTTGGCCTTGAGGGCAGCGATTAGTCAAAAGCATTGTAATTTGTCCCACTTGCGTCTCCAAGTTCTTCATGATGAGTGTGTAAACACGTATCAATTTCTTACTCAAAATCGTTTGTTTGCGTTAGTTTTAGTGTCATTTTGTACTATTTTGGATCCTTTTGTTATTTAGATTATCGATACTTCAGAATCTCTTGTTTTCATTGCAACAGTGAAGATTTGGACGTGTTCCTTATCGATGAGCGGATTGTGAGAAGTTTGAGCATGTTTTCTGAAGTTTACTGTTGAACTCGAAGTTTGTGGGACGAGTTTGCACTTCATTGGGATAAAAATCAAAGTTTGCATGTTTGGAAGTAGGCACGGGCCGTGCACACAAGGCACAGGCCGTGCGCAATGGTTATCAAAAGTTCTCTGAGCACGGGCAACTGTTACAACGCACGGGCTGTGTGCCTTATGAGATCTGGTTGTTATTTTTCTCTATTTTTAGGGGAATTCATTACATTTTGTTTTCCCTATAAATATGTACGTAAAAAATCAGAATGGAGAGTTCAAAAAACAAGAGATATCATCAGTCTATGAATGTTTTTCAGAGAGTTAGAGATGTCGCTTCAATCTGAGACAACGGTCTCTACGGATCACAACAAGATCGATGCTACGCAACTCAATCTGTGGAAGAGATCACTGTCCCTCTTCTGTTTAGACCAATTTTCATTTGTCTAGGTTTTGTATCTTTCAACTTTTGTTAGTTGTAATTCAAGATATTTTTCTATGCGTTTAGCATGAATCCCGTTTCGTATTGTGACGATGGTAGCGTAAATCTAAGTATGGCTTAGTGATTGTAACTTAGTCATGGATTTTTATGAGACTTGATCTCTGTTCTTAATATTTTCATTTCATTGTTTATGATATCATTTCATGTGTTGGAATTATCCAAAATTACTTGTCTATTATAGTTGGATTGGCCATCTAATTATGTTAGAAAAGTATGTAAGCAATCAAGCCATTGTCTTTTCATTGATGTTAGTAGTAAACTTGTAGGTTAATGTCATTCTTTTTTGGTTAACCTATGATCACATGTAAATGAGCACAATTTGACGCTAATCTATGTTAGATCATTATTGTGAGGTGTTCGAGAAATATTCGTAATGGAATATGTTTATTCTGTATTACATTCTCTTTTGGACATATAGTAAATGTATTAGTTTGGTTATGCCATGTTTTATGATAATCAATAGGTATATCGACAACTCTCTTTTTGTCGAGCCTAATTATAAACATCTATCTTAATAGAATATGAAATGAACATCTTTAGTCCATGATTAAAATCCATGACGAGTGAAAAATCAGAAAAGCCATACACTTTGTCGAACTTGATTAAGTTTCAATAAAAATACTCATTTGATTTATATTTATTTATTTTCATTGCTTGTTCCATTCTAGTTCTCATCAAAACAAAACAACCCCCCAATTTTACGGAAAAATTGATAGCTTGATAAGTTAATTCACAAAATTTGAAAAGGCCATTCTCTGTGGGATCAAGTCGTACTTGTCACTACTACATGCTTGTTATATTTTTGTGGTGTGAAGTAGTATAGATAATTCAATTTGTAACACCTTTCGACGCGTATGGTTTTCATATCAAAGCACACAATCTAAAATCCCATAACCTGCTCTTCGACAGGTGGAGGTTATGGTGGATCGTGATGAACATCGGGATGGAGACTCTGGGTGTGATCATTTGGGTCATCCTCTCCATTTGCGCCTTCAAAGCTACCACCTCGTCTTGAGGTGTATTTATTTGGGTGCGATCAACGGAAGCCAAGACTCTATTAGCCGAGGAACGCATCACCTTGGGATAGTACACCGAGGAGGGCGTGTCGAGACCATAGACCATAGACCGTGATTGGTGAAGGCGAGCTCCTGCTCCAAAGTCAGCTGAGTATCGTGGTCATGAGTGACCAAGAAATCACCCACCACCGTAACCTGACGAACTCTATACTCCACCCATATCATAATGAAAACAATTTTTTTTTTTTTTTGAAACAACATAATGAAACCAATTTAAAAAACAATGAGTCATTCAATTTTTTAAAAAACCTTAAATAAATTTGAAACGAGTATTGGATTGTAAGAAAAATAACTACGAATAAAAAATTGACTTACCGACACTCCCTTGGCTTTGTTATCATAGAACTCGATTTCCTCACTCGTGATCAGCACAATGTCTTTCTTCTTGTACGTGTGCTCGAACACCTCATACTCATCTGATATCCTCTCAACTTCTCGGCCTGTAAAATATTTCATGAAAACTTAAAAATTGAATTTTGGCCTTAAAAATAGACAACTTAAAAAAAAAAATAGAAGCAAACATCAAATATATAAATAAAAACTACTTATCAGTTTCTTGGCCACATGGACCGTGGACACACTTCGTTGCGTGTGTTTCGCTTCCCCTTTATTTCTGTTTTTCTATGCTTGTTGGGATGGATCCTCGAATTCCTTAGAGTTCCACTTGGTGTTTAACGGCCCAAGTGACGTGTCATCAACCCAAGTGATGATCCCCCACTTCTGAATGGTCTGTCTCGTCTTGTATAAGATTGCCTTGGCCCTCTTCCTTGTCCTTGCCTGTCACTTCGCCCTCACAAGTATTTAAAAAACAAAACAGATATCACTAAAATGTCAACGAACTAAAATCAATTTTTAACAAATTGAAGGAGATGTTATACTTACTCTAAAAAAAAAAAAAAAAAAAAACCCCCCACATCTTCTCCCTCGCCTAACCAGGCAAGTTATTCCAACATGTCCATGCCCCCGATAACAACTCTCAAAGGAGATGGAGTATCTCGACACCATGCTATGATGATCAATCCTGAAACACATAAAATACAAGTATTATTGAACATAAATAGATGTATAGATCTAAAAAATGAATTCAAATTCGGAAAAAAAAAAGAGCCAAATAATAATGTTTTAAAATTTAAACGAAATTTGAATACCATAGTCCATCCAGAGTTAACACCTGTCGTAGCTTGCCACCCCCAGCATACTCAGTCTTCTCATCTCCGTGAGCAGATGAATGTGATGACGGCAGCTGAGGAAAGACAGATGGTCGAGCAGTAGGTGATATGGACGGACGGGGAGATGGCGATATAGATGGACGGGGAGCAGGTGATATAGATGGACGGGAAGGAGCAGATGAGAGATCAGGTAAAGGCTGGCTCTCCTCGAGATACTCATCCTATTCACGTAGAAACATCGTCCCTGTATCGTGGAATCCAGGCCCGAACACACGATCAGTACTAGCTCTCATGCCAACATTTTTGAGAGGTGTATATATATATATAGGAATATATCAAACAAAAAAAAACTAAAAAAAAAAAAAGGATACATATGCAAAATTTATAAATGCTCATAAATTTTATAAATTTATTTCTTACCTCGACCTTGGCCTCTACCACCTCTATCACCTCTGTCACCATTAGCCGAACTCGATTCCCTAAGTAACTTCCTTACAGATATCAACAAGAACATAAAACATATGAAATTTATAAATGCTCGCAAGAGAAGTAATATATTTTTCAGATTAATTTCCAGTTAGATATATCATAATCACTAATGAGTTATCATTGATTTGTAAATTAGAGTTCTATCATAATTACTAATGAGATTTTAAGAAAAAACTGAAATGTCTAACAGAACAAATCAATTGTTCGGATCATCGTCCTCTTCCTCGTCTTCTTTCGATTTTTCCAATTTTTCAAGTGCATCGTCTTCTTCTTCTCCTTTTTCCTCTGTCTCTTCCCCTTCTTCTATAAGATCTTCATCCCCATTCTCTTCAACTTCCTCTTCATCCTTGTCCTCTTCTTCTTCCATTACATCGTCAAACTCGGGGGTGAGACTGGTGTATCATTCATATCTTCTTGAAAAACTACATCTTTGTGTTGAGCATCAATCATACCTCAGGCTTTTATCCGAAACACAACCCACCATTGAGCTCTGGCAGTGAGACTTGGGTATGGAGCATAACACACTTGCAAAGATTGATTTGCTAAGATGAATGGATCATATCCCCTTCTTTTTTTTTTATCAATCTCAACCAACTGATATCTCTCATGCTTATTCATTCCCCTATCTGAGTCAAACCAATCATATTTGAAGAGGATCGTTCGATATAATCTTTCATCCCCTACATTGCAAGTCCATTATCTTCTTCCACTACCTTCTGAAGGATTCCGTAGTAATTCTTCTCACCATCTCCTTTAACACATACGTCATAATTCTGAGTTGCTTTAGTGGAGTCATGTATGAAAGTGTCAAATAAATACCTATTGATGCAATATTGAGGATACTTATACACTTGCATGGCTTATCGTGTTCCAAGGATATAGATCATCTCATTTAGAATATCGTGTGATAAAACCTATACTTAACATAAAGAAATCTATAAAACTTGAAGTGTCCAACACAAAATTTTAATACATAAGCACACAAAAAATTAAAAAAAAAAAATCACTCTACATCATTCTGAAGCCACATGGGCCTTGCACCATATCTCCTGACTTGATCTGAAACACCCCCTTCTCAACATGTCTTGCTCAAATAGCCTATAGTCAAAATGAAACAACCCCTTATGTTATCGCAAAAATCTCCTGCCCAAATCCATTGAAGGATGTTTTCTGAAAATACTCTTGAAATGACTTCTTACCTCTAATAATCAGAGAATAACTCAGAATTCCAAAAATATATGTATGGACGGCGTAAAAATTATCCCCCATTTCTTTGGAACACATTCGAAAGATGTGAATCATCAGCATCGCCCTCTTTTCCATAATTATGACGATGATCTCGAGATTTAGTATCCACCTCAGGCCCAAAATTGTTCTTGGAAAAATTGCTCTACTCCTTCATAAGATACGCCTCACAAATAGAGCCTTCGACATGTGCTTTATTTTCAATCTTTCCCTTCAAGTAAAACAAAAACCTGAAAGGATGCAAATTTCAGCATGAGTATGTTTTGAGTAGGGATAGAAAAATGTATAATCCATGGATTAATACCTTTCAAAAGGGTACATCCATGTGTAGTGTACCGGTCTGAAAATTCTAGCCTCAGGATGAAGGTGCAAAGGTAAGTATTTAATAGAATTGAAAAATGCAGGAGGAAACAACCTTTCTAACTTAACAAAATCTCAGGTATATACCTCTCCAATCTCGCCATAACTTCACGGGGAACAATATTACAACAAAGATCTCTACATGATTGGATTGAAACAACTTCTTGAAGGCAATAGCAAGCAGTCTTTGCATAATAACATGAGAATCATGGCTCTTTCGTCCCTTCAGGAACCATTAGGTCTCACACACACATTGTCTCAAATTAGATGCATATCCATCAGCAAACCTCAGCTTCTTGATCCATTCTCACAATACCTTTCTTGCCCCCTTTCTCAAAATATAAGGAGCCTCAGGCATGATCGTTTGTTCGACACCTCTCCTATCCCTCTACATCTTCAAATACAACTTCGGACGCTTGCAATACAGCTTGATGTCTTTCCTTGCAGTTATTGTGTCTTTCGTTTTGCCCTTTATATCCATTACATTGTCGAATAAATTATCAAACATATTTTTCTCAACATGCATGACATCGAGATTATGCCTGAATAGTAATTTGCTCCAATGCGAAAGGTTCCAAAAAATGATATGATTGCTCTAATTGTGAGACACATGGAAATCCTCAAGTTTTACCCCAAAAACGCGATCACATATTTGATCCCCATCATACATAGGGACTGAATCATTATAATCGCTCCTATTATTTGATAAATCACTTTTTTTAACCCAAAAAGGATGATCATATGGTAAAAATCTGCATTGAGAGTCAAACCATGACTGCTTTCGATCATTCTTCAAAGTGAAGGACTTGGTATGCTCCATACAATAAGGACATGCTAATCTTCCAGCTATGCTTCATCCCGATGACATTCCATAAGCTGAAAAATCGCTGACGGTCCTTAATAACGCAGTCCTCATCTGAAATTTCTGTCCCTGATGAACATCATATGTCCCTTCACCAAATTTTCACAGATGCGTCAACTTATCAATCAAAGGCTGGAAGTATACATCTAGATATCCTTTTGGACTTTTCGGCCCAAAAATGATAATGGCCAACATCATGTACTCAATCTTTATGCACAACCCACGAGGAAGATTGTATGCAGTCAATATCATAGGCCAATGAGTACTCGGATTCGGACTTATCAAAAGGAGCAAATCTATCCGTACATAATCCCAAGCAAATATTTCTCGATTCTGGAGAACCAAGGAAGCTCTCTATCCAGATGCTTTCAAGCTTCACTGTCTGATGGATGCGACATGAGATCTTCAACGTTGTGCTTGGTGGAGTGTCAAGGCATCGCCTCAGCTATGTTCTTGGTTTCATATAATCGTTTAAGGCTCGAAGTAATTCATATAAAAAAAAACTAACTCTCACTAAAAAATCCCTCGACTAGTCATTCATATATGCATCCATGGTAAATCCGAAGCCATCATTCTGTCCATACAAAGATCAACAAAATACACATAACCAAACAAAACTATGCCTTCTGGAATCAAAACCAAACAAACAAACAAAGCTTCGCCTTCCCTACATAAACAACCAAGATTTATCAAAAAAATAATTAGCTTTTATGTTCATTTCATACATCCAAGATCCATCGAATTGACCCTTTTTATTTTGGAAAAAAACTACGCGTTCACTAGATGAACAAACTTACTACTTAAATATTTTAGCTTTTATGTTCATTTCAAAGAAGAAGAAAAAAGCTTTTATGCAACATTTGAGGTTATCCAATTCAACAAAAAATAACTACCTATTTTAACAATAGACCATCACTGAGGTTAGAAAGCATCATCTGATCTATTATCCAAAATGTATTACCCCCAAATTTGATATAATTAAAAACGCAAATAATGTATCTAATTATTTATAATGTTATAGGGTTGTTATTTATTTTCATAAGATATTATGTGTTTAAATTTAACATAAGAAGATTTGAGGGGTTTTGAAAAGATTGGATTAGCTTGGAATTATTTGAAAGCCCAAAAAACCCGATAATCACTCCCGTAGATATCGTAACAACCTGTTCTGTATATTGATTCCCAATTTCAAGTCAGTTTCACATTGATTCAAAGAATGTCAGTCTAGAGCTGAGACATAGGGTGGGGTAAGTAGTACTTCTGCTTTCCTCATCTTTGTATAACATTGTCGGATTATTATCGCTTTCTTCGAAAACCTCAACCGTCGCGTTGCATTCAACTGGGAAACACTACGATTGAGTTTCGATTGACCGGAATCCGATAAACCCCGACCCCGAAGACTATCCTCAGACCACAGCCGGCCACCCACGACACCGGAATTCATCACCTTGAACCTTCCCATAACCAACGACAGAACTAAATCAAAACCAAGGCACGAAAACGTCTTTGGAAGCCTCAAATCAGTCATCCCAGACCCAGTTCCGGTACGCCCCAACCATTGTTGGCTTTGCACGTGCACGAATTTGTTGTTTTCAATCATGATTAGATAACACACATTGTTGTCTTAATTTAAATATTTATACGTGCATGACTTGAATCTTGTGACTGTTTGATGACCTAACTTACATGTTAAATAAAAGAATAATAATCTTGTCTGCCTATATACATGATAAAAAGGGTAACGATACAGTATATAAAATATTTACAGATTATTATAAATATTTCTAAACACATGTCCTGTCTGCTTGGACTTGTCGTGTGATTCTTGTATGCTAGTGTTTACATTTTTGTGACAAAATTAAACTATGAAAATGTTACGAAAATACTTGTCTGAATAAGAAATTATTTTCAGATAGCCCCGAATATAATTAAATATAATTTTATCTGAAAATATGAAATGCCATGATAGTTACCTGCTATACATGAAATTAATATTATTATTTTAATATTGCATGCGTGAAAATCTTGAATCCTAACTATAATGCAATGCCTGTAAATATTAATGACTGGAAGGTTACAGTTTGTATGACTAGTTAGGAAGAGTTTAATTAACCCTTTAGTGTGCACACAACGGCATTATGAGTTGATGGTGTTTGATTAGAATTAACCATTCTGGGTCCACTGTAGAGACCATTAAGTCTGTCCAATTGTCCTTAGTATAACCATACTAAGTGACTATTTTAATATTCATGGAATAACTCCTCCCAAGTCATCAATATAATTTAAAACATCTCATCTAAACTGACATGATATATAATACTTACAAAGCCTTAAAACTTTAAATAATGATTAAGGGCTTGTGAAACAATTTTAAAACTGATTAACATAACGTATTTTCTTGTACATATTTCTATATATTTATATATTCATGTTTGGCATATATTTGTTGGCTGCTGTTTTCAATGCATCCTGTTTGTACATGGAAAACGCATGATACAATAAGCATACCGAACCCCAAGGACGGACATGTAAGTTCGATTATTTCATGTAAGTTCCTATGTGTTTGGGGCATTACACAAACCCTCGTCCAACTTCATCGCTTAAACCATCGCCCAAACCATTCCATAATTCACATCCAATTCAAAAAATACATCCCAAATCAACCATCGTTCAAAGGGTCCAAACCAACCAAGTTCATCAAAACAACCATAAACAACCCAAATCCATCAACCAACCAAATAATTAAATCAGGTGGTTGACTAAACTAAATTAAAATCAAAACAATTAGAGATTACGGTTTAGTAGTTATACAATTTTGGGCAATAATTTAGGGTTAGGGTTTGAGAGAGGAAGGGAGGTTACGGGCGGCTACGACGCGAGCACGGGATGGCTACGTGATACTCTCCAATCCCCGGTCGCCTGTGGTGGTGGTGGGGAGAGGTCGCTAGTGGTGGTTGTGGGGAGAGGTCACGTTTATGGTGAGGAGATGTGATGGTGGTGGGGAAGGATAGGGAGGGGAAGGTGGCGGCAGTGGTGGTAGGGAGAGGGTCGTCTGTCGGTGTGGGGTGGTGATGGGTGTCGGTGGTGGTGGTGGGAAGAGGGTCGCAGGCCATGTGCTATGGTGATTTGGGGTGTTCATCGTGGGTAAAACGAAAGGGAAGTGAACGGGAGGAAACAAATCTGGCCACCGTTGTATAAAAAAGGTTAGCGATCAAAATGGTCGTTATTTAGCGATCGAAGTATATTTGCTACTGTTTGGATTGCTAAATTAGCTACCATTTCCTTTTTTTTTTTTTTTGCGACCGTTTTAAAATTTCAGTCGCTAAATTTGTGACCGAACGGTCGTAAAAAGGCTATTATTTGTAGTTTGGGTTGTGGAAGGTGTTTTCTTGCTGCGGCCAAGGGTATGCTTGTCCATAGTTTTGCTTGCTCGATCATTTATTCTTGCATCGTATGAGAGTGGAGGTGACACTCGGTACTTGCATGCACGTCACCACAAAGCTCACAACACGGAGGTGGAGTTTCTTGGCACACATGATCTTGAGCACTTGAACTTGGGATCAAAGCACTCACTTGTTTAGTTAAGGCTTCGAGTTGCTTGGTAGTTGTTGTCGCCAGATCAAGCTCTATGATTCTGGGAGTTTTCTTTGGCATGAATCGTTCACTTGGCCATTGATAAGCTCCATTGGCCATAGTCTTCAATAAGTCATAAGCGGACTTATAGTCAAGTTTCATGGAACACCCTTTGGACGCAACATCAAGAGAGCATCACACTTCGAGGCTTATGCCTTTAAACAAACTTTCAAGTTGTAGCCAATCCAGAAGAGCTTGATGGGGACATTTTTGAATAAGCTCCTTGAACAGTTCCCATGCCTCATTGATCGTTTCATTATTGTATTGTACAAAAGAAGAAATATCGGCTCTCAACTTAGCGGTCTTCGGGGGGGAGAAAAATTTCACAAGAAACTATTGAGCCAAGTTTCCCCAAGTGGTGATGGAAGCTACGGGAAGAGAAAAGAGCAATTCGGACGCAAGGAGAATGGAAAGAGGTATAATCCTATAGCCTCCTCACTCACAACTATTAGTCTTAATCGTCTTTGAAAGCATCAAGAAACGAGCTAGATGGTTGTTTGGGCATTCTTGAGGAAGACCGGTGAATTGCTCGGCTTGAATCATGTCGATTAATGAAGGCTTTAACTCAAAGTTTCTTGCCTCTATGACGGGTGTCACAATAGCGCAGTATTCCTTGATCACTCGTGACATGGCTTACTCTTGCATACTCTTTTCATCCCTAGCTCCTTGGTTCGTCGTTGCTAGAGCCACTTGCACTTTCACTTAAACCGTGACATTGATTTGATCTTGAATGTTTGGTTCTTGAAGAGCCATTAAGTCTTGTAGAGAACTAACCTACAAAAATATACTCGTATAGCTCAACGTTCGATAGATACAAAGAAAGAAAGCAAAGAAACAAGAAATAAAAAAAATATTTGAGCGTAAAAGAACTATATACGTTAATGATAAAGACTAAAGTTCCCCGATAACGCGCCAACCACTTGTTAAACTTTTACTAAGTCGCAAATACGCAAGTGCATATGTCGCTTAACAAGTAATAAAGTGGAGAGTAAGAGTATCATTCCACGAGGAACTTGGCCTTTAACAATCAACGTTGGTAGTTTTAATGGGTCAAAATATGATGGTCGAACGTGATTTTAATCTAACGTAACGAAATAAATGTGAAACTATGCTAACACACTAAGCTAAACGAAATAAATATGAAGCTAGGGCCGTGATCTCGTTATCCTAGTATATGATCATTCTGTTTACTCTAATCTAGTTGTTCTTTCAATGTTTAGATCATTAATTAAAAATCCCTAAGTTAAACTCTAGTCCCTCTCGTGATTTAGAGTTAATATTACTAGGCGTCACCTCAACGCAATTGTACGAGAGGTTAACGCAACTAGCAAGTCGTTTGCATGATGGTTTCCCTTAGAGGACTACGAGAGTCACGCAAGCGGTCTCTGGACTTTGCATTCAACTCTTTGTCCACGTCTATCTTCTCGGAATCGAAGAAAACTACAAGCTCAACGCTAGGGGCCTGTTTGGTATCACTGTCAAAACTATGAAAATCAAAATCAGTAATAGAAATGGAAAACCACCAATGTAACCCAAATCACTTTACAAAATAAGGTGATTAAGAAAAAAAGAATACTGCACTCAGATGAATCAGGAATCAGAAACAGAAAACCATTTTTTCTGGATTTTTGTTTTCAGCTTTCGGTTCTTCAATATGAGAATCAGAATACAAAAAACTAGAAACAGAATCAGAAACAAACACTTCTATTTCATCAGCCAATGAAAAGAAAAATGTAAACAAGAATCAGCAACGATACCAAAAAGGCCCTAGAAACAATGAATGAATAACTAAACCAAAGCATAAAAATGATCATATCACTTTTCAAACTACATCACGAACCTAATGGAAGGTTTAACTCATGATTCGAAGACAAAGGTAAATCATCAAACACATAGTGTGTATACAAGTTATAATCATCTAGAGTCTCAAAACACTAAGGGAAAAGATAAAACAAGGATGGTCTCCACTAGATTAGAATGATGATGAATGAGCTTGATCCTTTCTTGATCTTCTTCTCCCCTCTTTGATGATTGAAAAGCCCCAAAACAAGCTCCAAACTTCACCAACACTTAACCACATGTCATATGCTTTGATGATAGAAAAGCTCCAAACAAGTAGGAAATGAGGGGTTTTGTGTGTCGCAAGAGGGAAGACGCACAATATGGTGGTTCTATGGCCCTATTGTGCATGTCTAGCAGGGCGGTGTATCCGTTGGGCTACCTCATCGTGGTCCATTTCGTCCCAGACCCACTTGTCGTCCCATTCAAGCCCTTTTATGCTCGTTTGACCTTCGTTTTCGACGTTCTTGGTCTCGTTTTGCTTCCCTTACAAAAATAAAAATAAAATGCAAATGTATGAATCAACACAAGGATAAGGCATAGAAAGTCGATAAGAAAACAAGATCAAACATGTATTTACACACTAATAAAAAACCGAGTAGAAAATAAGGTCAAACATGCATTTTAATACTATAAACAATGCTACAGAGAAAAGAATCTACAGAACCATTGTGCAAGTCCCCTTCATTCCCATGATGAGATCCTAAGGATGATAAGAAGTAGATCCCTACGAAAGAAAAAAGACTTTACTGAGAAGAGGTGGGAGCTTGTCTCATTTGACCAACAGGGAAATGAACATTCTCTACCAATCCCTGGAGCCAAAACTATTTAAGACCCTGATCCACTGCAAAATAGCTCAGAAAGTATGAAATTCACTGGTGGTTCGAATGAAAGGAACTTCTGAGATCAGAGAAAATAGAGAAAATATCTTGATTCGGTAATATGAAAGAATCCAAATGAAGGATGATGAAAACCTCATTGACTTCCATGAGAGGCTCAATATGCTGATAAATGATCTCAATGATCTAAATCATCCCATTGAGCAAAAGATGTTGTATCTCAAGTTCATGGGATGTCTCAGTCTAGAGTAGGATGCAAAGAACCACTCCTACCAGAAATCTTAGTGTCACCACTCTACCAAAGCTGTTTGGAGTTCTATGCTCTTATCTACTGGAACTATTGCAAAGAACTGAAAAGGCAAGAGGGAAAAAAAAAAAACAAAACAAAGAAGCAACATGAGAGTCCAACTTATCAGAATTAGAAGCAAAAAACTCACATGAAGATATGGCTCTACTGGCTAGAAAATTCAAAAGATTTCTAAGAAATAAGAAAAGGAGAAGCTTCAAGAAGGAACAAAAACCCAAGGAAAAAAAAGGAAAAGAATAGGATTCAGTTTGTTTCAACTGTGGCAAGCTAAGACACTTTGCTGCTGACTGCAAGAAGCCTCCAAAAGATGAATATAGGTGGAAGAAACCTCTAGAAAAGAAACAATATAGGAAGCAACAGAAGGCCCTAGTCGTTAAAACATGGAGTGATTTTGAGGAGACAAAAACTACATCAACAATGCAAGCTCAATTCTGTCTCATGGCAATGAGTGAGGATGCAAGAGAAGGTAGAGAAATGATTGATATTAAATTTTATTTTTACTACCCTGATCTCTCTACAGAAGACCTCAAAGAGGTACTTGCAGATATCTCAGCTGACTACATTCATTTGAAAGATATGCTTAGGAACCTTTTAGAAGAATGCGAGATAGCAAAGGAAAAGCATAGACACTGCGTTGATAAGATCTTTGAACTGGAAGAATCAAATGGTGACTTTGCTTATTTTTTGGAAAAAAATGCAACTCTTGTCCAAGAGAATCAACTTCTCAGGGATATAGTAGAACTCCTTGAAAAAAAAAAAAAAAAGGTATCCCATTAGTAAAAAATAGATACCTGAAATGGAAAGACTGAAGAATTAAAACAAATCCATCTTACTCATCCTACAAAAGGAAGAGCTAGACTTGGGTAGAGTGGCAAGTCTTCAAAGGCCGAGCAAGGAAATTCCTCTAAGAGGACTAAGCCAACAGTGAGAAAGGGAAAGAAAATTGTTAAGTCCAGCCCAGCTGTTAAAAAACACCGAAGTAAGGTTCCCCACTCTACTGATGTTTATCACTCTTAGAAGAGTGTAAACAGAAGATAGCATAGTCAACACTCTGCTGGATGCCAACCTATTATAGGGACTATCTAGAAGTTTCACCCTAGAATCCTCATGGGATGCCACATATTACAACTGTAAGAGTGCGGTGGTATAAATGTAGGAGCTTTGGTCACATGTCATATGATTGTTGAAACAAACCCAAGAAAACAACTTGGGTTTGAGTTCCAAAAAGAGCCTGACCTAAGGACCCATAAAGGGGACCAATGTAAAAAATGAATTATCTTACAATAGCATTAGGAACAAATTTGGTATGTGGACAGTAGATGCACAAGGCATATATGTGGTTGGAAATAAAGCTCTGCTGACAGAATACAAAACGATGGATGGTGCCCTTGTCATTTTTAGAGCCACAAGAGCAGGAAAGACCAGAGGTTATAGAACGTTAGGTACCAATTCTTTAATCTTTAGGCATGTAGCCCATCTCAAAGGGCTTAAACAATCATTTGTCCATAAGTCTATTATGTGACAAAGGATTCTGTGTATCCTTCATCAAGGACACTTGTGAGGTGAAAGATAGAGACAATGACGAAGTTAAACTGATTAGAAAAAGGAAAGAAGATGTGTATGTGGTTGACTTTGCCTGTTCAACATCACAAGAAGTAACTTGTTTTTATACAAATGATCCTAATGATGTGAACTGGTTGTGGCACAGAAGAATGGCTCACCTTAACTTTGAGACAATGAATGGTCTGTGCTATAGGTAACTTGGCAAAGGACTACCTAAGATCAAATTTTTCAATATAGCCTAGAGAGGTGTGTGTGTGT